>JAGPOY010000539.1:0-22684 GCA_018983105.1 Silene uniflora | reverse complement strand
CACTTTTTACTTTGAAGTTATGAATATGAATTGCTAGGACAAGAGTGCTTTTTATAGACAAAAAAACATTGAGAGACCTATTAGAATATAGTATTTGTACGTATAGTTGTTTGGTGGACCGTAATATTGGGGCAGTTACTAACTAGATTCTGTGTTCAAGGATTTACTCGCAAATGGGTCAATTGGGTCAGATTTGAGTCGAGTCAATCCAGCTTCAGGTTGTTCGGATTTGTAAGATTTCGGCTCGGGCGGGGTCATTTTCAAGTGGGTAATTATCAAGTTACTTAGGGATAACGGTCGGTATGCAATAATAATATTTGGGTCGAGTTGAGTAGGATCAGGTCAATTCAGATTTCGAGTCAGATTTAAATCTTCAATTCGGGTGAGGATTGAGTCTGGGTTGAAATATTCGGGTCGGACCAGTTTCGTCAGGTTTGGTAATACTAAGGGCATTAGCAATAGACAAACCCCAATTTGGGGTTTGTCTAATGCCACATCACTCAACATACAAACCACTCTAACAACAAACCTCAATACAACAATAGACAAACCTCTAAAATATAGACAAACCCTCATAAAATTATACTACATGGGTCCACTAACACTCACAACCAAAAACACAAACCTGTATACAATATTGTAACCATTCTCATCCATAAACCTCAAACCTCATTCCCAACAATAGAGAGGTTTGTCAACAAACCTCTAAAAAGTACACAAACCTTTGTTGACAAACCTCTATTGTTGATGCCCTAATGAGTTGGTCCAAGTTCAACTAATTTGATTATAAATTGTTTGACAAGTTGAGCTTTATTGAATCAAATTCAACGACTTTAGTCCTTACTTCAAGTTGAAGAAGGTCCAAAGTTGTGACTTTTTGTGACCGGATTTTTAAATCTGTGTGCTTTATGTAATGGTGTAATTTAATCATGTATCCACTAGCTTGATTACTTGTTGGAAATAAAGGTATTTTAATACTATTTTTAATTCACATATACACAATATCTTTAGCTTAGAGAGTAGTTACTCGACTTAATTCTCACCGAATTAGTGAAATGATAATGATAATATTACGAGTACTTATTATCATGAAAACTTTTTTATATTTTTTGTTTTGAGGTACGAACAGTGATAAATGCAATACAAGTAGATCTGTCGATATTTCAACTTCGGGTAAAATACAAACTGGATGTATTTCAACTCTCGGGTTTGGAAAATACTGATTCGTATAGTCGGGTTTAGGCAGATTTTGGGTTGGGTTATGGTCAAAGGTCGGGTCATATTGTAAAATATTAAATGTACACTTAGGGTACATCCATTTTACAATATTGCTATGCAAGACCATCTTACACAAAAAAAAATTGCGATAGATAAGAGAAAAAGAGTTGGATTGTGGTGCAAATCATGGAAGGAAAACCTACCATATACCCTGGAAGATTGGCTAAATAATTGGAAATCGATGAGGTCATGGAAAGCGAAAAGGATACCGCAGAGAACGGCTCTACGCCTTGGTGTTTGATTACGGGTGGTTCCCTGTGTTGGTTCTTCTTTATTTAGTCTTTGTTGTGTTGTTTTCCATCTTTGTAGTTTTTTTTTGGGACTCTACTCGCTGTAGGTCTCTGAGTTATCCCGACTATTTAATCAAAAAAAAAAAAAAGATAAGAGAAAAAGAGATCATGGAATGCAAAGACGAAGTCCATAACCAATGAATCTTTAAGAGTTTATGAAAATTTTTGTCCTCTGGGTGGACCGTCCTCACATTTAAAAGCAATCCACTAAATAAAATATTATAATGACTTGAGTATAAGGAGGACACAAGAATTTTCGAGAGTTTCTACAATTAACAAGTAGCAACTCTGATTCCAATGAGCCGGCTAGTTTATACTTCAGCTTTTTTTTTTTTTTTTTTTAGTTATATATCCTATCTACAATGGAGTATATGATCTGTTTCAGAAGTACTGTACGTATATATGTGCATGTCAGAGATCTATAAGAACTCCTCACGACAATATATCATCTGTCACAAATAACATCTAGCGAACACGTCAATTGGATCGGATACAGATCGACTAATTTGGGTCTGGACATTCCTAGCGCATTTAATATTTGGACTCCTGATGCTACCCACTGTTTTCACTCAATTTGTACAGAACCCTTATGGTTAACCTGATTTTATGCAATTTCTACATAATTTCTAGATAACTTGAATCAATTAGTAAAGTGAGTCTGCAATAACTTCAATGGCCGTGAGAGGGGAAGAACAAGATGCAATAAAAAGCGGATATTGGGAGTACGGCCATTGACTTGACAACAGCCAATAACTATGTTCAATCAGGTTGGGTGATTGTAAGAGAGGAAGACATGAAACTTAGTGATGAATGACCAAAACTGAGAGACGGTGCACAGAGAGACTGCGCGAATGAGTTCGTTGTTCTGTTGGTAAACGAAACAAATGGATCATGAAAAATTATTTGTACTTGCAGAAAAGAAATATAACTTCTTTTCCGTGTTTCCATTTGACAAATTTCCAAACGCCCTCTAATAGAGGGCAAGACGCTTTTTAGAAATCAGACTGGTTACTGTTCTTGTAGCTCTCTTCTAAACAAAAAAAAAAGTGGGCACAATGAGTTTCAATGCACGCAATATTCTCTACCCAAAAAAAGAATTAAACCAAATACGGAGTTTAATGAGGGAATTACCCGTGCCTCGTAAGTTCATCAAAACAAAAAAGGAAGTAAAGAAAAGTCCAATTTTTCAACAAAACTTACATACAGAGACGATTAGAGAGAAAAGAAGCTTGCGCCAATAAAATGGATCGACTTTTTGCTAGAAATACAAGGCATTTTCAAGTAACGTGTGGTATATCATGGACAAAACAAACGGTACTTATTTTACAATTGCCATTCCTAAAACTACACGAGAGTATCTGCTACAAAACAACTGAAGGGGTTAGAAAAAACGAAGAATAAACCAAATATTACAAAAAATGAACACTATGATACATGAGAATATGCACGGTTAGAGGCAGAAAGATCACCCGAGTTGTACAAAACGTGGCCTCCGATTCCCATTCTCCCGTTACAATTTACTCTCGTTTGCACTTGTCAGCATTGTTTACAAGTTCACACCAAAACTAGAAGCGACGTGGGCAAAAATAGTTTGATGGGTCAGTCGACTTCCTTTGCACTCTTAAGCACCTGTGCCCCAGAGCATAAGAAGGCCATCAGGTAAAATACCCGAAATACCCCTTTTGCGGTTCATGTAATTATATAATATCAGGAATCATGAGGGCCTTGGACGATCAAAGAAATTCGCTTAGCGCTGTCAGCACGTAGGATATCTCCTTTATATCCAATCTGGGAGGATAAGCCATAGACAAGATAACCCCAATAACTTAAAATTCATGAACAAACAAGGAAAAGTGTCTGGAAACAAACATTTTCACACATATTGCAATCTGACTACACACGGAAGATGCAGAATTACATGATTACCTCAGCTGAGATGTCGGGAGAGAACCACCGCAACAAGACTCCCAGATGTACAACAGCAGGTATTAGCTTAAAGAGCAACGGCGTTGTCACCTATAATCACCAATCATAAGGTCAGGTCTTTTGTGACATACACATCTACCATTTTTAGATAATAATCACGAACATTTTGCCTTGTGTAACACTGATCTTTCCAATTTCTTATTGTACGAGTAACAATGCGTTGAAAATTCTCTATCCTGCTATGTTATTCGGACACTTCACTTAGTTGCCGTATTCTGTATCCGATACGTATTTCGTCGAATACGATACGACACTTGGATACTTCATTTTAGACCAAAATATTGAAAATTTCGCACAAAATAGCCGTATCAGATACTCCGATACGTATTTTGTCGGATACGAGTAGACGTGTCCGAGTAACATGTATCCTGTGGCTTTAAAAAATTTAATGGTGTAAAGCTACATAACTCGCTAACTTCAGTCAACTCCATGCTTTTTCAGCTATGAAGTGGAGAGAAAAAGACATGCATAAAAAATTATAAATCTCTACAGATTCAGCAAACATGAACTTCATAGTCCAACACTCCAACAATAAGTGCATAAAAAAATGAGTTCTTTGAGTTCTGAAGATACTAAGGTACACTTCATACATTCCAAAAGATAACTTCAGTATTGTGCAACTTGTTACTCCCTACAATTTAACTCACCAGACTGAGAGCTGTTGTGCCAAGCAGTAGCAAGTAAACTTTCCCCTGCAAAAAAGTGTTTCGAACACAGTACGAAGCATAAGAGCAAGACAAATTGGATTGTAAAAATCAAGCCATCACTAGCAACTCATGAGGTCTTGGAAGTAAGGACGGATATTTAATATGCAATATTCCCACTCCCCAGCCATAACTATTTTAGCAAAAAAGCCTTGAAACTCAATTAATCTTTTGTACTGAAATGAAGGAAACAGAATACTAACCTCAACTAGGTGCAAATTAGAAGCACGACTTAAAAGAACAAAAGCAAATTCCCCAATTTGTGCCAAGGACATCCCAACCTATAACAAAAATTTATTAACAAACCAAGATAGATACAGAACAATACAATAGCAAGGCTACATTTCAAATTTGTAAAGCAGTTAGAATCTTACAAGGAGTGATGTCTTGTTGTTGTATCCAAATGCTTTCACTACTGTTGCCACCACAATAGTTTTTATGATAATAACCAATATGACAGCTGCCAGTAGAATATCCACATGATTCCAAAGGAAATGAACATGAATGAGCATCCCAATGCTAGCAAGAAAAAGAGCGGCAAAGAAGTTCCTTATAGGCTCGACCTGCAAAAGTTTGTGTAACTTATATAACAAGGGGTAATCTGCAATATAAAGCATTTCCACATGAAATGAACAAATAAAAAAGATAGTATCTTTATCTAAATATAGCAGTCGTACAGGACCAATTACTTGCTAGAGAATGATTCTCGGTGCAAACGAGTTCTCAAGATTAACAACCTTCCCCCTTTCTTCGCCATCATGGCTTACAACAGAGGGAGTAGCCATTGATACAAGCAAAAGCTAATGGCAACAAATGCAATAGCTTGAACTAAGTTCACAAGTAATATCAGGAAATAAGCAAAATCAAAACTTACTTGTTCCAGCGTATGTTGAGCCAGATCAGTAGTTGAAATCATTACTCCCGCAGCAAAAGACCCCAGCTCAAGGCTCAGACCCAGCTTATCACTACACTGATAAAATACACACATCTTAATACATACACATAACATGCTGCATATATTAAACATATTTACATAGCTGAAAAGGAAGTGAAGAGATTGGAGTCATGAATCAAATGTGAGCTACAACGAACATGCAGTAGAGGGACTGTCAGTGAATGAGGAACCAGACAAAACCGTTAATCAAGTCTAAAAAAGTCTACCCTGTTATTCATCTCTTTCATAGTAAACATATTAACATAATGTAGAGGTACAACCAGAAGACACAGTTCAACCTCAAGTACTTAAGCAAAGCCTACTTTGTATAATTTTACTTTGTCAAACATGTTTCTACTTTCCATGGTGATGATAATGATATGGCTCATTAGGTATGGCTCCCATTCACAACCCCACAAGTGTTCTCTCTCCACGTCACAAGTCTCACGATCATTCATGAAGAACTTGACTAATACCAGACTAGAGAATGCGTAATACACTAGAGATGAAAGTTCGTCCAGATGGGGCTAATCTTGCTAGAGTCTCATTGCAAAGCAAGCAAATACATTAAGCAAAATTATATTTTTCTCACGTATAGCTTTCAGTTTTTCACGTGCCAAACTAATATGCCTTGTCTCTCAAGTAGGATATCTTATTCTGAAATGGTCCACGGAGAATATTGAGCTTGGATAAGAAATTTCCATATCTATAAGAAGCTTCACCTTAAATGCAAGATGGCATTCAACAAGTAGTACAAGTTGGGCACAGATGGTATATTGGTATTAAATCCAGGCCAGGTGTCATCGCTACCAAGTTATAAAAGTTTTGGAAGTTCGAGCTACTACATTTTTTTACGGTATCTGCTGCATTTATGGCGCAACGACCGTGATCAGAATCCAATGACGGACTCGAGGATCCAATATCAGACCGAGATTTAATATGTAGGGCCCTGACAAATGGATTTACGATATCAAATCTGCCTGCCATACTGCATTGTGACCAGTTGCATTTATGCTGCAAGAACCAAGATTGTCTCATGAAGACCGATTTTGAAATCAGGGTTGAAACAAAGATTTAAACCATGTAGCAAATCTAATATAGTTGCAGCAAAAAATTGCAACAATTACTCCACTCAAGTTAACACCTGCTGAATATGACACAAAGAAGCAAGTTCTTCATGAACGGAGAAAAATTTGTAGTCCTACTGTTCCAATAAGTAGCCACAATCTTGCGTTAGGCTTAGAATATCTGTACGAATGGAGCAGTTGACCTTGTAGTAAAAAGCCTTCTACAACTATATTTTCAACAATTGACAATTTAAGATGAACAAGAGACGAAATTGGAAGTGAGTGCACTCGACTCAAGAACAATGTCAAAATTGATGACCGTGAGAAAGTAAAGAATGTGAAGAGCAAGAGATTGCGAATGACAACCAAAACTAAGTAGTGGGCACAACCAAGACCAAATTTTGCAGGAGCCAGAGGGAGGTACTGGGGTAATGTTGTTGTGTAGATTGTTGACTTTTATTCCAGTCTACCAAAGATTATTGCACGTGAATGTGGAAATATGTGCCTACATACATTCCCCAATTTGAGAATTTATTTGAGGAAATTAATTAATAATAGATACTTGTACCCAGGAAATACAGTGTGTTACAAATTTCTACTTCTTTTAAAAATATTATTCTCCATCTTTTTCTTGATGTTCCTCCCATTCTTCCAAATTCCCCTCACATATTTTGAAAAATGGGAGACCAATGAAAAAAAAAAAAGGGTTAGTACTACCTATTATGGGAACTTTGTTAAAACTCATACCCTAATGAGCTATGGTCAACTTTTTAAAGTAATTTCTTGCCTTTTGCATTAAAATCATTTCAGTTGCCATTAAAAAGCCAGAAAACATTACAACTAAGATTTCAACAAACTAAAATTGGTGGAAAATTACCTTATAAAGTTACAAGTTAAAATCAACGTATATTTTAGTTACCAATTTGTAACAAAAGTGTCATAATATGTACGCCTCCAATTTTTATTTTTCTTCGCAGAAGATTCACCCAACTCTTTAAGAAAGGGCTGGAGTGACAATAATACCCTTATTTCACACTTCTCCCTCACCAACCAGAAACCAGCCACCCCAACACCAAATACCACCACCCTACACCAGCTGCCGCTAAAAGCGCAACATCATCCACCACCACCACACTGAAAGTACACACCACCCATGTAGCTTTACACTCCATATGACCCCGCATGCCCGCATCCGACACTTGACACTTGACACTTGAACATTGGTATGACACTCTGACCCTCCATTTCAGACCAAAACTGACAATTTTTCATAAGAAACTTAAACTAGATAGTAACTTTTTTTTTTAAAGGTAATAAGTTGTAAGCACCAACTTAGCCTAAATAGTAAATACTATATGAGCTGAATAATGTGGTTATGGAAAATGTAATGAAAATGTAAATTATAACAATTCAAAGATCGAACTGTCAAGTATACCAGAAAGGCGTAAAACAGAGAGAGATCACAAACAAATAAAGAATCAATTGAGCCTCACCCAAGCAACAAGCAAACAGAATGCCACCGATGCTAATTGATAGAGTTCATTTGTCTGCAGAGAACAAAGATGATTATAGTCACGATTAAGAAAAGGCAAAACAAGAAAAGAGGATTGCGTCTTGAATTGGCTTACCTGCGAAGAAAGACTTATCATCAGCTTCAGGAACCATGGAACAATAGTTCGAGTCAGCAATGATAAGATAGCTAAAAAGGTGATCAAAGTAAGAAACCTGCATATAAAATTCGTTTTAGAAGTTTATGAGAGAATTGTCATTTGGAAATATGTCATATACAATGTACGAGTAATATCTATGCACTAGGAAATATGAAATTCAAAAAACAAAAAACTATGTTAAGTGAAATCCAAAAAAATCTAGGTGAAGTGATGAAAAATCACAGGAAAAAAATACATATAAAATTAAGATATTTTACTTAAGGAATAAACATGTCAATATGAAGCGACATGTTTGTTCATCTTACGGTGGGACCAGAGAATTGCCAAACCCGCACTCACTCTCCTTGCTAATAACATGGACAGTTACACTAAATTCCTAATGCAAACATAAATTAAGGTAAACATAAGTTGTCAGATGAACACAAGGTTACCTAATTCTAAAAGACATCGTACCATTGGATGCATGATACACAATAAAGCGCATGATACATAGATCCTAATCAGATGCCATAATTGAAAGTGTGAACCGTTTTGTTGTTTGCTAGGGTTTGAACTAAATAGGTAGCATTAGACCCATTAAACAAAAGGGGTTAAAAAAACGAGGAAAAAGTAGAGAGGAGTAAAAACGCCATTGTAATATGAAACAAGTCATATTAAATGCGACATGAGAATTAATAAGGTGTTGATAACGGTAACCTTCAAAAAACTTGCAAAGTTTAGCCGCTTATGTGATTAAATAGGACCACAACACCTCACCGGTGAAAGCTGATGCAACAGCGTTTTGAGGCAATAGTTGCCACATTTACAATGCAGTGACCGAGATTTAGACCATAAGAACAAATCTCAATAACAACTCTTCGACCTACATTGAATAATCTGACAAGGATGAGGCATCACTGACTCAAATGTGATATCATGCATCCAAGCATGTAGCACCACATGCTTCATATTCAAAATTGCCTTCTTGCTGGTGACACTCTTCTACTTCCTTGTATAGTTTCTCACTTCCTCAATATCTTAGATAACAAATTCTAAAAAGTGAAATAAGTTGGAACCTCGGACAACATTCCCATCTAAGATGATAGTCTCTGCAGACATGGCAGGAATTTTGTTTTACCACATGTGTTAAGAGTTCAAAACAAAATAACTTGATATAGCGTTCAATTTCAATATTTGTAGCTTCTATTCCCTTGTATGGTCTCTTCTTCATACATGCTACACCATTTGAAATAGCAAATGTGCAGTAATTAAATGCCCTCAGACTAAATATAAAAATTACCACGCTATTAAAATGCCGTACTGGTTGCGGTAACGGTGGCGATAATGGCAATGGTCACGGAACCACGGTATCGGAATATCGGGGATGTAAATAAAGTGTAATGGTCGATGCGATCAGAATTTCAAAAAAGTGTACCAAAAGGGTAATGTTTAATAACGCCGTTATTTTGAAAAAGAATCATCTTTGCCAAAAAAATCCCAAAAATAACATTTACTAACGGCTTTACGCTAAAAGAAGGGAAAAAAACGCCTGAAAGGCTGAAATAACATTGTTTTCTAATAGCACCTTATATAACGGATTTTATCATCAGGATGAACACCAACTCCGTTACATTTCGGAAATTGATGAGAATTACAGAAATTGATAAGAATTTTACAAGTTCAAAATACAATAGGGCAGAGCCAGAACAAGGATTTCACGATTTCAGGATTTCAGCTTAGAAGAAGATAAATAGGCACCAAGTCTGGCCTGGGGTAGGAGTGGATCTAGTTGCAGTGATTGTGGGTCCAAATACACCTTAAACTACTACATCTAATTGGAATTGCATCATTTACTTTTGCACAAATATTAAGGAGTGCAAATGGTGTGAGTGGATGGTGCCGTGGTGGGTCTCACCATCACACCATTGAATTTTAGCCAAACAAAAACGTGCTCAAGATGGAAATGGAGGCATTCTGAAAATAGGTAGAAACTAGAAAGTGGAAATGGCGAAATTCCGAAGAAGTAGAGGGAGTAATCTTTTTGCAATTTGTCTAAACTTACCATCGAAATTAAATTTGTCTAAAATGACTTGGAAATTTTAAAGGGACACCCTAAAGAAATTTTTCTACGCCGGCCACTGTGAGGATAATAAAACCATTATAACCATAAAATAAGGAAGTGAATAGGGTGAAAATGTAGGTAAAAATATAACAGGCTAGAAAAAATGTGCACAATTGAAATTTTGACATACGGGGCTAATATTAACGAACAATCCTCCAACAATGTCTAAGCTATATTTTCTGTATGCTCAACAAACGAAGTAATTATAGACTGTTCACATTTAAGAGGAGTGGGTAAAACTTTGGCAAAATTAATAAAAATAAAGGAAGAGCACTACTAATGAACTTGAACGTTCATCCCTCGTGGATTAATATATTTCTCAACCATCTATTCTCACTAAAATATGAAAAGACCAAGGGAATCAGTCGATAGAGCCATCCCCTAGGTCCGCTCATTCCTCATGCAAATAACCAAACTTAACTCGCATTTTCAATACTCGGTTGTACAATAACTCGGTCTACAACCTCAAGATTCCAAATTCTACCTCAACAATTGCTACTTTCTTCAGCATTTAATTCACCTCATCAACAAACACAAAGTCATCTCCAATCATCCTCCACCATGGTGTATCGTCTTGAATCAACCTTGATTACGGCAAAGAGGACTACTTGCAAAACCTTGATTTGCATGAATCTTAAAAGAAATTCTTGTCTTCCCAATAGTAGTCCGCACACATGTACTAACTCCTTTTGATTATGTCAATATATTACCGTGCAATGTCTTTGTTCCCAAATCCCACCAAAGTACCTCTGTCTGTACTATCTCATACATCATCTCTAATCACATTTCCAGAAGCAGCAATATGTAATCAAGGACAAAGAAAATTTTTTTTCCAATAGGGAGTGATGAAACAGGAGAGATGACTGAGACATTCAATTATTCAAACTGTCCATAATAAAGATATATTACTGGCTTAAGAAGAACCAGAAACAAAATAAGGGTGTGACTTCGTATGCAAACAAACAACACTAGCACCCTGGGTGCACAATTATAACTCTGTCACGCTAGTAGCCGCACAATCCTCCAGGCCTCACCATATTAAACACATTATACCTTTTCCCTAACAGATGCAATACAGCACTCCAGCACAGCAATAAGTACCATTCATCTTTCTCTATTCACTCTGTGAACTATACGGTGCCTATACCATAATTTCAATATGATGCTCATGTCCAGCAGGCAGGTAATAATACAAATAATATACACTCTCAGAGTAAAGACAGGTGAAGCACCAAGCATCTGACAACGATGAAGATGCCGAAGTGGCTAATGCACAGGAGAAATGTTTGTTAGTGGTTGGCTCTTTGCCAAAGACTAAAAAACAATACTGATAGTGGCAAGTTGGCAACAACTTAGCTTAATAGTCATAAGTGAAACTAATTTTTGGGGGATTGCGACTTGCAGGGTCTACAAACCTAATAGTGCCTTCAGAAAATGGAAGCACTCAACAGCAACTGGATCAGCTAAAAATGCAAATGTCGATTTAAATGACAGGCAAATCTTGGAAATAACAACTAGAACTTGGCCAATTAGACCTTCATCGAATTCTAAAACGAAACAGCTGCAAATTTCCTTTTTTGTTTGGACAATCATGATACTCCACAAATCAGAGTTATTAATTCCCAGCACAGCAATAACTGATGAGAAAACTGAAAAATAACTAGCGGGCAAGTTTTTCACATTGATTTTGGCATAGGACTACTTATCCTCTATGGTAAAAATTATATGTATCTTAGATGTTCCCTTTTGTATTACTAACATTAGCATGCAAAATTTTCAGATTTGAAATTAATGTCTGACAGTAACTGAGTTTTCATCTTCAGTAATATAAAGGATCAACTTTTTAGTACCCCCTACACAACCTCTATAACTTCCGACTTTCACTTAGTACAAAGTAACCTACAAAAACTGGATGCTGCCAAGTGAACGTCACACCAGTGACTAACACGTTCAGAACCAATTGTAGAATAATAATTCCAAAGATTACCAAGTTTTATAAAAAAACATAAACAAATGAACAGAAGTAACTTACGATTTAGCCATGGATATAACTCCTTGAAGAACACCAGAAGTGCCGCCGAGAACCGGTAAGAAAGCAAAAAGTAACCCCACCGTACAGTCCTAGAATCAGTACACTAGTGAAGGTAAGTGCTACTAGACTGCATGCTCAAATACTAACAGGACATGAACTCATATGTATCGTTGGCCTTATCCTTGACACCCTCTCCTCAATCAAAACACATGCTCTATTAATTTTGATTCACTACAATTTTCGATGTGGGACATCCAAATAAATTCACTACATTTCTTCTTTGAATATAAATTAATGCAAAAAAACACTCTCATGTGGAGTCTGGGGCCCAGACGCACATATTTTTCATCTCTCAAGATAAATAGATACTATGTAGTGAATTCAAGTAAACGAAAGGAGTATATGTTATTCGAATAGATAATTTACCTATATGAAATAGAACAGATATATAGTGTTACCTGCAAAATGAGGGTGCCAATAGTGACTTGACCATGTAAGGCATTGATACTATTTTTTTCCATCAAGAACTTGAGAACCTACAGAATTTAGGAAAGGTGATCAGAATCCCTTAATCCAAAATGATTTGGGATCAGCTGACAAGAATCATCCTTTGAAATCGGCTCTATACAACCGCACACCTAAAAAATAAATGAGACAAAAAGAAAGAAAGTGGAGCGAGAACACGATAAAAAGCGCATATCTAAACTTGTAGGTATACTGTATACAAGTCGAGGAGAATGTAAATGCAAAATCAGCAATCGGAAGCTAGGAAAACATGAAACCACCAACAAAAAGATTCCAAAACAAATCAAAACAATGAAGAATAAAATTGTTATTACTAGGAGAATGTTAAGAGCACGAGGGAACAACGCCAACTCGCCAAGTTATTATGTGAATTGTGAACAGTATTTTGCTTGAATAAGAAAATAATTCCACCATGCATTAATTATTAACCATCATCTATGAAAACCGAAGAAAAGACATATTCTACTTAACAAACTTTATCTCGTAAGAAACAGCAAAATGGAACTGAAAATAGTCAGAAAATAAGGCAGATTCAAACATAGAAACTTAAAACAGAGTTTCGGTTAAAGAAAATTCAGGAGAAACGACGTACGACTGCAGTTGATGACATCGACAAGAATAGACCAATGAAAACGCCTTCAGATATTTTAGCACCACATAGCTGCAAACAGAGAAAGTATCTCATCAAAAAATCGTGCAATACGAGAAAACCACAAAAAGAAATAAGGAGAGGACATAAGCAAAAATGCCGATACAGTCACGATACAATGTTTGGGGCAAGAAGTATTGAACCAAGACGAGCAAGTAATTTGTGAAGCATTAAGAGGCCATAAGTGAACCATATACCTTTCATAACTAATACAAACAAGAAGAAAGCTTCTAGACAGATGGCAACGTCATGACTTTCGAAAGCTTGGAATTCTTGTAAAAGCAGTACGTTTTCAAATTCAGATGAATGAAAAATAAAGTCATAAACTATGAGTACATCCTACAGAAGCTACTGCTTTCTTGGCATGGAAAGGTTACAAACGTACCAACTTTTTCGTAAATCTCCTCAAATGTACCAGCAACCCAATCCTCCAATCTTACCAAGTCTACTGGAACAAAACCCCTATGAAGTCAACATAATAACCACAATTCTCCAGTCCCCACCTGAATATGCTGAACATTTCAGAAAGGGTATAATCGCATAGCCTAAGCAAATCTATCTTTAAATACAAATGCTTTCTGGCTTGTTCTAGTTCATAAGAAGACAATTTATCCAGTCCTTATAGTTCATTTGACTACATCCTAGTATCACAGTTACACTTCGATGAGTTTTATACTTTTATCCCATGCATGTCTTATTTTTTAGCTGAAAGGTATTGGCAGCTGCCAATAGTAAACAATCTTTCATAGTGGACAGATAGATTGAGATATGATACAGGGCACTTATTGAAACAGATCCAAAAAAGTGAAACATCATTCCAGTCATCAAAATATCCTTTAAAATTGCAAAATTATACAGGTCAAAGTTTAATATGACTATCATAATAACAATAATAAGAGGAACATACTGAAGCTGTTACGCCACACAGGAACATAAAGAGAAAAATTTGAGATAAGCCTCCCAGAATAGCCACTGCTCGAACAACACGAAGCTGAAACCATGATTAAACATGGAAACTCTATTAATAAAACATTGCCAACTTTGACGTTCTCCAGAAAGTACCAAATAAAAACTTAAAAAAAAAAAGAACCTTTGATGCCGAGAACTCTAAACCCAGAGCAAATAAAAGAAAAATTACACCAAATTGGGCCACAGTCTCAACCTGCAGCAGCATAAAATAAATACATTAATGTCTCATAATTTCAGCACAGATCAGAAGAATGACAGGAAGAAAAAAGAGCACAGGAGATCCCTGATGAAATCCGCTGATAAATTGATGTCAGAAGCTTTGCAATTACAACTGCAAAATAAGTATACCTGAACCATTTCAGTTACAAAACTGAAGCCCCCTGGTCCAACAATTGATCCTGCCAGCAGATAGCCAGTAATAACCTGCCACGTTTATTTCCGTAGATAAGAATATTATGTATAGATTGAAAATTTAGAGCACAGTAGTACACAGCCTCGTTTGAGAACTTAAAGCTGAATAACGTGAGTCCAAGTTGAACTATAGAAATGCTCTATGATAAGTTGCCAGCTGCAATTCTTGTTTTTTCTAACTATTACTTCCCACACTCACTAACCAATTATTAAAAAACTATTACGTGTATAGTTTGTCATTTCCTGTCTGGCAGTCTGGTCAAGTCACATTTTGTGAGCTCTAGTTAGACCTTTTTGCTGACAAATATATTGTGCCACTTATTAAGTTACTATTACTTCCCACACTCACTAACCATAGAGCTCCACTTCAACTTGATGCATACCCAAATACAAAACCATCACAGCTATGTCATTTTATTCAGCTCAGCACTGCAAATATCATAACTGTAAAAAGAACTTCGTCCATACACGACAATTACTATTTAAGGATCGAATATCCAGATAGTTTTGACAACTCATCGTAATGAACTACACCCTAATGCTGTGGAATATGTCAAGCCAAGAAATGATCCTACTGATGTCTAACAATACTAACGTTATGAAGGACTAAATCAATGAACAACGATTTTTGCAATGCAGGACAGCTATTATTAGTGTCTAATACATTAATCCTTGTAAGCATCATACCGGCTGTCCAGCACAAGCAAATGCAATGCCGCCACAGGTTGCAGAGACAATGACTACAACCAGTTCCGATATCAATCTGCAGAGAAAATACTCAGAACCGACAGATTATTATTAATACATCTACTGACAGCAAATAGAACCTCTAAACTAACCTTAAGTCCAGCTGCAACATGGGATATTTTGATTTTGTATTGGATATAATGAAGACATTATCCTGGTGAAAGCCATTCCAGAGGCAAGATTAATAATTCTTACAGAGTAAATTATTCTTCTAGACATAGTAACACTGAAATCCTTTACCAAAAAAAAAACACTGAATTGAGAAGCACGCACAAAAAGCGTACCTTGCGATCTATCAAAGTTGGTGTATCCTCAGCACGATTTTCACTGTCGAGATTGAAAACATGATGAAGTTGAAAAGACCTAAAGAAGCCACATGCATTTGTTACTGTACCAGAGTAACTAGTTTTATGGAATTCTAGGCAACTACAATCCTAAGAACATCAACAAGGACTAGCCATTTACTCCCTCCATCCCATTTTTATGTCCCCTTTCTATTTCGGAGACTTTAAGGAACGCGATGAACTACGAACTCCCTTGAACTAAAGAGACTTGTGACAATATTATTTTGGTGGAGATGCTAGTACTGAATAATCTAGGGGCAATATTGGATGCTCAAACTCTTTTCTTACTAAATTTAGAAATGGGACAATAATTTTGGGATAAATTTAGAAAGGAGAAGCGACAATAAAATTGGGAAGGAGGGAGTAGATAAACTAAACTTAAATACTCCTATAAAACAAGAGAAGATGCCAGAAGAAAACGAACATTAGATCTTTCACAACATGTGTGATATACAGTTTTCTTGTGAGGTTTTACGATAACGCGCAAGGCTGTAGAGGGGAAGAATTCATAAAGTAATGGTCAGATTTGTGAAAATATAACAGGTCTTATAGCCTATAGATGATTATTAATAGCATTTTATAGAGTTTTCTGGAGAGTATAAACTAAGCTAAAACCAATGATTTACAAATCAGTACAAGTCAAACAGGACAAATGTTTTCAACAAAGAAACACGAAGCTCAAATATCAGGACCAAGCAAACAGTAACACACTACAAATAAGCTTATTTTCGTAACAGGATTGAATAACATACTTATCTTCTTTTGTTTCATTATTCTTTGGCTTCACTCTAGCAACTGTCTCCAAAACAGCCTGAAAGAGGCCAAGAAAATATGTTCAGAATACTTATAGGAAAGCGAGGATTCATGTAAATGCACGAGATGTATGCAGCAAAGGTAAGTCTGCACACATGTCGAGTACAATAGCAAATAAAATGTAGAGACAGCATATACACCGCATACCCACTACCCGCCCACCCGGACACCTGCTCATCTAATCACAGGCCCTAGCCAACCATGATAGCCTCCATTAACAGTGGTGGCTACACCAATGAAGCATTCCCGAAGATTACCTCTCTCCACAACATTAGCACATGTTACTTCTCTCCATGCTTCTATCTTCACACAACCACCGGCAACAATTTACTTCCCAGATCCAAAATTCTTCCAAGCCTGTCAAACCCAATTTTATCAACCATGACTCCATACGGCTACAACAAACGGCTGTGATTCAAAGGTGGGGATAGATAGAGGCGACGATTTGATGTTATTCTAGTCACTCAGGAGAGAATGGTAAAGGCAACTTGCTACTCTAAATTAAGGTGTAATAATGATACGTTTGACATTATTTTTCAAATTTACCCTCTAGTCCATGGATCGATATCATTTGGTTGGAGGGAGTATCCAACTTGTAAACTCTCCTCATCTTCTACTAAACTACATCCACATTTCAAAACATAATCGGATTATCCTAATCCTATTCCAAATTTACAAAACTCTACAGTACGAAGCTCTAAACCCCAAATTTACAAAACTCTACACTACAAAGCTCTAAGCTTGACATAGCAACCAATTAAAACAACTATCCTGATTCCTAATTGAAAGGGATCAATCCTGCATTATATGCTAGTGCACATAACATTGATCATCAAAACTTAACCTAAACTCCCCCATCAAAATTTCCAAAACTACTGCAATCAGCAAACGAAATGTGATACGAAACTAAACAGCTACAGCAGCTTATTTCTTACCTGTTGCTCCGCAACACTGTTGTTAAAACTCCCTGAATCCGCAACTGCAATTGCAAAATCAACAATTATAACCTAAATTAAACAACTACATCTAACAAAATCAACAATTTTAACCTAAAATCAGCAGCTACATTTAACAAATTACATGCAAATCCAGCATGAAACTACAGCTGATCTAAAAAGAGCAAGAATCAAAACAAAATAAAAAACGTAAAAATATGTAAAGAAATGAGATCTAAGCAAACCTTCATTTTGTTCGCTTTCGGGAAACTCTTTCTCAAGAGCACGATCGAACATATCGGCGAAGCTGTTACTGGAATTAGTAGCAGTTAGATTAACGTTAGCGTTTGCGTTTGCGTTTGCGTTTGCGTTTGCGTTTGCGATTGCGATTGCGTCGGTGGCGCCATTAGTGTCCTCAAAGAACGTCGTCGCCGCAGTGGTAACCGTGGCGGCCGCCGCGTCGGAGATGTTGGCGACGGCGAGGAGAGAGAGTGTGGCGGTGGCGGAGGTGGTGGAGAGGAGGAGAGAGATGAGATCGAGAATGAGGAGGAGAGAGAGTGTCACCTTCCTCATTGCTCGAAATGATAGAGAGAGAAAGTTGAGGAGAGAGAAAGAGTTGAAGTGGGTGAGATTTTGTATGGGAGGTGAAGAAGGGGGGTACGATGGCGACGGTGGACTATTTGGGGTGTGTGTGTTATGTGTTGTGTGCGACCGAAGAAAGCAGAGGAGTGTATGGAGTGTGATTCAAGGGTACTCATTACTGAATGACTAGGTCCGAATAACTTGACCTGAACTCGATTGAAGGATTTGAATCCGTACGAAATTGTTATCTGATATTGATTGTTATTTTAAAATAATGTGGTAGCAACTTACCCGAAAATGACCTCAACTCGAAATGACTTGACTTGACCCGAATTCTGAATTGATCCGGCTCAAACCTGACCTGATTCCCCGAGTCTAGGTATGAATGTGTGATGGGTTTGTAGGAACGGTTTACGATAAAAAGGTGTAGTAATAAAAATGATTACAACTTACAATTTACGATAAATATGTACGTTTATTAAAAAAACGGTGCTGTTTTTGCTTATACGGACTTTACTACTTCACAATTCACATTCATTTTTTTCTAAAGTTTTCATACTCTACCCTTTTCCTAAATATAAACAAATTAGGTTTTCTATGTACCATTTTCCCTAAAATTAAAACCTAAGTCTTCTAAAACTTGAACCATGGATTACTATTCTTCAATTAGTGAAGTAATTATTTTGTTTAGCAATTATTATAAATTGTTTATTTATTATTTACTATTAATTATTTTGTCCTAAAATTAGGGTTTATAATACTTAAAACTCTTCAATTATGTTGATGGCGGAAGGCATAGTGGTTTGGTTGTTGGATGGTAATGTTCGGAGCTGGAATATGGTGGTCGATTTTGGTCGGAGCGGGGAAGGGGAGTGCGGGGGAGGGGGAGTACAAAAGAGGGAGTTCGAGGTAGGTGCTCGGAGCAGGGAAGGGGAGTGCGGGGCAGGTGTAGGCACGGCCGTCGGTGGCTGGAGGGGGTTATGGGGCAGCGGCTGGGGATAAGGAAGGTGGTGAGGTGGCGGTGGCTTGTTGGGGACTGGCGGACGGCGTGTTCTTGTGTTTATTTTTTAATTTTTTTTTCAAAAATCATATTGGTTTTTTTAATACTCGTATTTATTTATTGATTATTTTTAATTTTAGTTTGATTATTTTTATTAAGTAAGTAGATTAATTAATTTATTTTGTTTATTTGAAATTGTAGAACGGTGATGATTTTGAACACTTCGCCGGTGGTACGGTTGAAGCTTCACATGTATAACTTGTGTTTGATTTTTTTTTCTAAAATCATAATTGGTTTTTTTCTTTTGTAAATACTAGTTGTTGCACCGCGCCCTATCGGGCGCGATGCCCCAATTTGGTGAAATGCTAGGCGGAATTGAATCGAGATTGAGCATGTAGAAGTACAAGGCGGAATGGCATTGCTAATAATGCGTAATAAAAATGTAAAATCATAAAACATGTTTTGCATTATAGTGTCAAGGAATGTAACACATAAATAGTCATGATGATTCATATGGAAAAACAAAACGTTTATCCAATTTTGTGGAATTCGAAGCGGAAGCAAGTCGAGACACCCCAGTAAATAGCTTTAACATTCGGCTTAGTAGGCAGAACACATTGGAAGTGACCCTAACTTGAGTCACCTAGCCCCTTGGCGTTCCTCATGATGAAACACTTTTGGTCATCCAAGAACTTAACCCTAACTTGAGTCACCTAACCCCTTGATCTTGTGCGGCCCATGATTTTAATGAAAGCATACTTGGTTGCGGAATCCACTCTGCAGTTTCAGGAAACAGTATACAATAAGCATTCAACAAGTACTATGTAAAGGATCACACAAGCATAAAGAGTTACAATTTGTTTTTTTGGCAGCAGTAAAGAAAGTTGTTTCCACAATATAACTGCCTATTGACTACGGAGTATAAGATTAAACAACCAAGATACCCCCAAACCCCAAACAACTGATAGCACAGGATGGAATTAAAAAGATCAGCAGAGCCAAAAGCTAAAACTTTCTCTCTTCATTTAGATTCATTACATATTCCCTTTAAGAAGACGTTCAAACAACCAATGTCAACAATATAAGGGAATCCATTCTACGATTTCATTGTACCGTATATAATCAGCATGTACTATGCAAAAGTGCACGCAAGCATATAGAGATAGTAATTTGTTAGCGTTTCCACAAAATAACAATTGGCTATACAAATCTAAACAACTCAGATATCCCGAACAGGTGATAGCATGTGGAACAGTATTAAAAGAAGAGAGTCAAAGCTCGTGCTTCCTTTCTCTCTTCATTTAGATTAACTATATTTCATTTCTGAGAAGAAGCTCGAAACTTCAAACCGTAACCAATTTATCACTGATAACACATTTACTTTTTGAGTCAAATTAACTATTAACGACAAAATTACCTTTTCAAAAGTCTGCCTGTGGGTTATCTAATGGCATGTCATTAAGGCCGGGTGGGGGACTGGAAATAAGGATAGTCGAACAGGTGAATACTGTTGGGCAGTGCCAGTGCTATCAGCAACAAAACTGAGATTTAAAGACAAATATAACATGAAAAATTGAATAACATCTAAACATGCTTCAACATCAAAGATCGGGAAAGAGAACTATGTGAGGGTAGAAGTCGAAAGTGCAGCAGTAAAAGTACAAAAATACAGGAAACAAGGGAAACATCAACTCATGATAAGACCTGTTTACCAAGCCGCAAAGTTTCTGAAGAAAAACAAATTAGAGCTGATCATCTTCCATACAAAATGCGAAGTTGATAACATGTGTCTATGTACCTTAGTGCTTCCACTTAGTCTAACCTTAGATAGCCATCCATTGTGCCTTCCCTCAAGTGTCAATTTTATTCCATGGCTGACACAGACACAAATACGCAATTATATTTAAAAAAAAGCCGCACTGGCATCACTCAAAAGATTACCCTTCCCTCTACCGATCTACCTAAAAACAAAGAGGCATTATCTAATTTCTATTGGAGATGTCTATGGAATTCTAGTTTAGAACAGAAACGCCCTCATTCAAGCAAAAGTTGATAAAACTATTAATCAAGCTGGTGCACCTCTTCAAATCTTACCATACCAATCATTAAGCGTAAACTTATGACTACATACTTCAGAGCAATGCATCTTCATAGAATAATATTTGGTAACACTTCCATGAACCAGCGTAACATCACGAATTCACGACCATAAAATCAACTGAGTTTGAAGTTTAAAGACACAAGGTATATGAATGCCAAACCCTGTTATTTCTCCACTCGACTGCAATCAAGGCTAAAAAGATCATGCATAAGAATAACAAAAAAATTACAATGTGTCAATGACAAAGGTAAATTGCTGGGTATGGTTGTAAAGAGGGAGGTCCGGCTGTACACGGCCTTCCCCTATAAGCAACTGAGAGACTATAACATCATGCATTAAAAAAACAAAGCAAATGTGAGACAGTGAGAGAACATATTTTATTGTTCATAGAATTAATTACCGATAAAAGGCAGGGGCTTTGATACACGAAGGAGTCGGAATCAAAATCATTGAAGCTTAACGACCGGTTGCCTGAATTCCAAGCAACGGCTCTTCGAATTGCCACTTACTCTAGCTGTTCCTTCTTCTACTTCTCCCTTATTACATCTGCTCACATCTTTTAGTTTTTTCTCCAAAATTATGCATACACGCATCTTTTTAAACAAATGGTCTCTTATACAATCGTTTAATTCTTACGCAAAACTAATTTAGAAACACAGAACTCAAAGCCATAGAATTTACCAAGGGATTGTCATCAAGACACATTTATTAAAGGGATCGTCTTTCGAAGTGGTTTTATCTGCCTTTACAGTGCAATTACCAAGGGAAGGACACCAACACATATTTAAAGATCAAATGTCATAACCGATATATAATACGATGGTTTGGAAGTAACTAAGCACCATGCTTAGCGATAAAGATAAATACAACCTCCAAGGATTAAATCTTTAAATTATTTGTCAAATAAAGGCAAGAATAAATCAACATATAGTAATCAAATTTATAAGGTAATTAACTGAAAAATTCAACCTGTTGCAAAGATGACAATAGCACTCATAACTTTCCTTCTTTTCCGGAGCGCATCTCTTCATCTCCTCGTCCATGGCGTCAGAGAGCGCATTGTTCCTCCAGAAAATTAGATATAATAAATAAACAGACCAATGTATGTTTGACCCTAGAATTGTAATCTTTATATATGATAATAATTCTGTATCTTATGGTGGTCTGGTGGAGTCCGTACGACAGACGCCCATGTAATCCCTAATAACGAAGATCAGGTACCAATTCAAACTCGGGGAAAAAGCATGAACATTTAACAACTTCTTATGGCATGTTCCTGAATATCTGGAAGAAGAGCGAACAAATAACCCCTTTCACACCCAGATTATAGCTGAAAGTAGTGTGTTACCATGGCTGTTTTCAAAAGGTTTTGTGTTTCCTCTTCTTCCAGGCATTCAGGAGCTGAGACCTAAAAAATATTTCGCAGGCCTAAACCACGTCCCCCATGTTGAACCTGTTCTCACTAATCATAATGAGAGGTTGTGAGAGTAAGTATCCAATAATGGCAACATTCTAAAAATATCGACACCACATGATAACAACGCCA
>JAGPOY010000538.1:0-20154 GCA_018983105.1 Silene uniflora | reverse complement strand
GTAGAGGTGGAGTGTCGCACAAGGGCATTGCGGAGTAATTAGGAGTAGCCCGGGTCGGTAGGGAACTGCAATGATTTGAATCGGCCTTAATTTTTGCGAGAATTGGCAGCCTAATCAAGGCCATTCCAGCCGGTTCTTACAAGGCCAAACAAGGGTCCATTTTATGGCTCTTGGCAGCCTAGCCAAGCAAGGATACAGCTGGTTCATTCATAGCCAAGCAAGGAGCTCAATTACAAAAGATTCACAAGTACAATGACCTCACAAGGTCCCTCTTTTGTCCCCTAAAGGTGCCAAGCCAATTAAGAAAAGATGGACAAGAATAAAAGCAAGAAAGAAGGACCACAAGTCCTTTTGTTGCAGCCAATTCCAGCGTGAGACAAGGCTAGCAAGGCTGGCCATATGTGGCTTTGTTTTGACAAGGAAATACAAGGGCCTACAAGGAGACATGAAGGACCACAAGTCCTCTTATTAAGCCATTCTAGCCGTGGGAATTGAACAGCCAAAGCTGGCCATTTTGGCCTCTAGTTTATGTTATCTTACTTGTAACTTTTGTCCATTTGTTCTTTTAATTGTAGCCTTTAGATTAGTCTTTTAGATGGATGGCTTGGATGTATTTTAGGCCTCTATTTAAGAGCAATCAACCCTTGTAAATATTCAGATTTGTATGAATGAAAATATGAGGTTTAAACCTTCAAAATGAGTCTTAACCAAATGTTAAGCAAAACCGTGTTGTCTCTTGTTGCTTGTGTGCTCGGAGGCCTCACAACGTGAGTAGTATCCTTGCTTGTGTGCTTGGGTGCCTCATAAGAGGAGTAGTATCCATACTTGTGTGTTAGGGTGCTCTCATATTCTTGGATACCATGCTTGTGTGCTAAGTGTCCAAGTCATATCCTAGACTTGAGCCGATTTGGCTCAAGCCATATCTCGGTTATGACCATGCATTTGGCCTGCTCGTGGCCTGGCCATAACCTGGCCATGACCGAGCCACATGGCCTGGTCTTGACCTAGGTCGTGGCCTGCATAAGGCCTGGTCATACCCAAGGCCGTGGCCTCCCTTGGCCTGGCCATATCCTAGGCTCGAGTAATTTAGAATCGAGTCATATCTCGCCTATCCATGGCCTGTTTTAAGTCCTTATTTTGGGATGGCTTTAAAACAGCCCCTTTGGACTTAGAATGAGCCATGAATGAGGCCTAAATAAGGCTTGTCTTTTGGGTCATTTGAGTCGAGTTTCTTGCACGAAATAGGGGTCCATGCTCATTCCGGTTCAGGAACCGTCCGGGTCGTTTGTAGTTCGAACCCGCTCGGGTCGTGGGGAAGTCGCTCGGGTAGGCCTCGACCCGCCCGGGTTCTTTCCGTCTTGCCCGGGTTCTCAGTACAAACACTGCTCTTGGTTCGTCCTGGTGCAAAACCTGTGGGGGTGACTTCCTAGTCCGTGGGGGCTGCTCTACTTAGCTCCGAATCTTCACTTAGGCCTTTGGTTCTGTCTCCTCTACATGCTAGGTTCTTGGATGTCGTCCATTTAGCTCCGAAATGCCTCGTTCATGCATGGTTTGGCTCCTCCACCTACAAGCAAGCTCAAATCCGATAGAAAAGCAAATAGGAAGCCAAAGAAGTCGAAAGGACCCTAATAAGTATGTAAAATGCATGCAAAATGGGGTTCGTTAAGGGGGTAAAGTGCGTCAAATATGGTCACATCATTAATATTACAAGTTTACATTTATTTCTCCTTATTAAGCTTAAAATTGTTTATGAGAAGTTTGAATTATATAATTTCAATATGACACAAGCACAAAGTGACAAAAAAGATCCAAAAAGCATTCATGAAATATAGGTCTTTTTTAAAGTTAATCTCATGATAAATACACAAAAGGCACTGTTGTGGTACTACCCGAGCAACGCCCGGGCATGTAATCTAATTTAGTTACAATATTAGAATTAAATTATAATAATATATTCATTGAAAAGATAATAATGTAGTGAAAGCAAGTTTTAGTTATTACCTTATTTAGTTAGATGCTTTTTGGAGGGAAAAACTATGAAAAGTTTTATTCTCTTAGGCTCTGTTTGGCCAAACTAACTGAAAAGGTAGCTGAAACCTGAAAAGGTAGCTGAAAACTGAAAAGCTAACTGAAACCTGGAAAGGTAACTAAATAGGGTAGCTGGAAATTAGGAGCTGATAAGATAACTGATTATATAAAAATATGTTTGGCAAATTAGCTGAAAAGGTAGCTGATTTTGGTAAAATGACGTAAAAGGATATGATAATTATTTAATATTATAGAATAAAGGGGTTAAAAATGGAAGAATTTTTATTTCAGATACCTGAATCCCAAATGCTACCTGAGGTGGCATTTCATTTCAGGTACCTTATTTGATCAAATAAGTTATTTGCCAAACACGTCCAAAAAAATCAGGTAGTTGAAATTTTGGTCAAATAAACTACTTTGGTCAAATAAGATACATGAAGTGGCGTGCCAAACGGAGCCTTAGCAGTAAGGAGATTAATAACACGATGGGATCAACCTTCCCAATTTGCTAAAAACTGATCTCGATCACCATCCAGATTAAGGTTGCATCCTGCATGCTTATTTCCCATCCAATTTTCTTCGCCATGGACTATCACCGTTCATCATCACTACGCATCCTCATCTTCCCCAAATTAATTTCTTTGCCCTTCGATCTTCTCCATCATGGACCATCGTCATCGCACAACATGTAAATCGAGTATATTTGATAAGGAAATCAATTTTATGTGTACTTAAATTTCAATTTAGACAAATTAGATCTGAAATTAAGCAATTCAGCAAGATTATTAAAAAAATAAAGTATGTCAAAATATATCAAAATTGATTTCATTTTATGTGTACTTTTTTTTTTATTTATTTTTTTTTTTTTATGCTGGTATATTTTTGTATTTTGATTTTGTTTTTTTATTAACCACTACTTTTCTTTTCTCACAATTGACAGAAGTTACTGCGAATCAATGCAAACATCAATGACACTGTTCATTTCTCTTGTCCTCTTTTTCTTCCAATCAACCAGAAGGTGACACAAAGGAGGTCACCAACTGGGTCAATAAGGAGAGGAAGAGGTCAGAAACTGACCTCTTTGGCAAGGAGGTTATGTTAATCTTCTTCAAATTAGTGATTAACTTGACCCAAACATGGTTATGACCTAGCAATGACCTTGCTTGGGGATGGTCTAAGCTAGCGACTTAAAGAAAACTAGTTTAGCATGATTCATGTAAGCTACCGACTTAAAAGAAGAGATGATGTAGAAACTGAAAATAAATGAGTCGGGCTTATAGATTTAGTGTGGTTATTAATGTGCAAAAGAGTCGGCCACCAGTCCACCACACAGAAAAGCAGACAAGGCGATTAAGATTGGAGAAGTAAAGACTAAAAAAGATTACTCCGTATTAAGATTACTCCGTATTCTTATCTAATACGACAATCCCAAATGCTTTAAGATTACTCGTATTAGATAAGAATAAGAGTAAGACTATAATAATAAGTACTCCACAAGTGACTCATTTCAAGATACACACATTCAGACTCTCTATCTCTCTTTTGTCTCATTTCCTCTTTCTCATTAATTCTTCATTTTTACCATTTTAAGCTATTTTTAAGTCTTCTTTGTAATTGTTTCATTTATTTAATACTCCAATAGTCCACTTGGATTACTTGCTTTAGATGAACTGATGTGCCAAACAACTCAAATATGGGTTTCTCATCCTCTTTCTGCCCACATATTCCACCTTCATATGCTTACGCTGACCACTATTTCAAGGTACATACCTCTTTTCTCTTTTTTTTTTTTTTTTCTTTTTTCAATTGTTTGCTTTTTATTTGTATAAACATTGAATTTTTATTCAAGTTGGGAGTTTGGATTGGTTGTGTGCTGGAGATTTGTGAGCTTCTGTAAATTTAATTTGTTTTTAATTCATATTTAATAATAATTAATTAATGGGTGCCACTTTGTAGTTTGCCTAATGAGTAATGATTCAGTCTGCTCACACTGATTGTTTAATAATCTCACATGCTACATACTCCCTCCGGGTCATTTGTTGTCCTTTTTCATTTTGAATATCTAAGTTATTTTAAGATTGAACTTGATGTGCAATTTGATCATTCACACTCAATTTGTTCCGCTTATCATTTAGTAATTGGCCCCTCCTATTTCCTTAATCTTTGTGCCAAAACCAAGTGAGTATTACTTAAAAGTTTGTTGATCTGGGTTCAATGGAGAATGGTCAAATGGTGGCTGTTTCATTCGAGAGCGGACCTCTGTCTCATTTTCGTGTTCCATCTTGTGTCCCACGCATCATCAACTGATACATTTGCTCTATCTTTTACTTGTGTCATTGAACAATGACAAGATTGGCAACATTTGATATAGCCAGCCTGACTATGATGCCGATAGGCTTCAGCTTTCAGGCTTTAGGATTTGCTTCTTTACCCCTTATACTGTGGTAAACTAAACCCATGATCAATGTCGTTGTAGCGTCATGGTAGTAATGCGGTTGTTTATTCATGCCTGTCTATGCAACCTTTCCAACAGACTCTTTTGGATATCACTGTCAATGAGGTGGTCTCATCCCTTTATTTATGTACTGTCATCCTTGCATTCTGCTTGTATTTCTGGTCAGATTCGAGGTGAAGCTTATTTTTAATCCCAATGCCCAATCATTGTCGACATTACCATTGCTGATGACTGATCTAGTCACCGATAAATTGTAGACTATAATGACTTGGATCTTTTAATAGAAGGAGAGAAAGGGACAGAAGCCGGAGGAAGGAATGCTAAAAATCAACGTTAATACCGACGTTAGTATGGGGTGTTGGAGGAGTGTGGGGAAAGGAAAGGGGGAAAGGGAGGGAAGGGGGGGTGAGGGAGAATAGAGAGGGTGATTTTCCCTCCAAATCTTGCCTTTGTTGGAGAGAAAATAATTTGGCTTCGAGGAGGGAAATGGAGAAGGTGATTTTCCCTCCACTTCCATTTTGCTAAACAAACAATGGATTTCTCATCCCTTCAAATCCCTCCCCTCCCTTTCCCTCCAAATCCTTCGAAAATGGAGGGAAAGGGAGGGGAGGGGAAATGAGAGAAGAGAAAGGGAGGTAAGGGAAGGGGAGGGCAAATGGGATGTGGGTGTTTGGATACAATTTCCTTCCAAATCTTGCCTATTGTGGAGAGATTTTGATTTGCCTTTGAGGAAGGAAAATGGATCCCTCCAAATCTCTCCCCCTCTATTTCCCTCCACCCTTATTTGCTATCCAAACAATAGATTTTAAATCCCCTGCTTTCCTTCCCTTTCTTTTCTCTCCAAACACACCCTAATCTTTTCCTTAATCTTTGACAACTAAATAACTTGTCCGTTTTAAATGGAGTCAATGACTTATATTCCTTGATGTTGAAACATAATGGAATAATGCAAAATGCCTCAGTAAATTGTCTCTGCTTCTTGTATTATAGAACAGCTGCTAGACAATGCGATTCTTAACATAATAACTCTTATGGATTTCAGATACAGCCGTTTTAGTGTTTTTTTTACATACCTTTCGGTGTTTTTTAACATAGGGCTAAAACTGCATACATACTACATGACCTTCCCTTAGGGTTCTTTCCCCGTCTTAGGTGGGCGCACTTGTGTCATGCTGTGTTTTGACGTATTTACAATGCTTTATCATGTTTTAACTCTGATTATTTAACTTGCAGGTCTGCTCCATTGGGGTCCATGTGAGGCGCAAGACATTACCTTACGTGCCCATTAACACAAGATTTCCTCATGGTATCAACTCAGTCCTGGGAGCTATTAATTATAGAATTGACAGCAATGAGACACCTGAACCTGCAAGGGCTCTCCTCGAAAGACTATTTATGCAGACACAAAAGCTGGAAGAACAGATGAACGGAAAATCGCATATTCTTGAAAATGTTCGATCTGACTTTGACCTTGAAACTCTTGAATCTGATCTTCAGGCTGCTTTAGAAGCCTTAAGGAAGAAAGAGGAGGATCTTCAAGAAGCAGACCGAATGGTAAAACTAGAGAACTCTGAATTGAACCTAGCTAGAGAGAAACTCAAGGAACGAGAGAAGAAAATTGAAGTTGCTTCTTCCAAGCAGGAGGAGTTGGAGGAGGAGCTACGACAGGCGAATTTGAAAGTGGTTTCTCAAACTAGGCATATAGAAGATCTTAAGATGGGACTTGATCAAAGAAATCGAGAAATCACCGTGGCAAAGTTTGAGGTGTCTTCAAAAGAAGATGAAATCGACAAAATGAAAAGTGTAATAACACAGAAGAATGATGAGGTTGCTAAGGCATATGCCGATCTTGAATCCAAGTCCCGGCTCTTAAACGAAGTTCATGAAGTAGTGAGGAAGCAGGAACTTGAACTTCAAGTATTACAAAATGATCTCCATGAGAAAGAGTTGGCGCTTGAAAATTTGATGGTTAGACAAAAGCTTGAAGAGGAGAAAGTAAAAATGGTGGAGGGTAAATTGGAGAAGCAGACAATGGAGTGGTTGGTGACACAAGAAGAGCTTAATGCGCTCAGGGACTACGCTTCCAAACACATAGGAGAACGTAAGGAAACAATGGAAGATTTTCAAAGGGTGAAAACGTTGCTCATTGATGTAAGGTCAGAGTTGGTTCTATCCCGACAATCTTTGGTCACCTCAAGGGAAAGAATGGAGGAACGAGAGCTTCTTCTTGAGAAGCACCTATTAGAACTTGATGAAAAGAAGGAAGCTATTACATCTTACATGTACAGTCTTAAAAGTGCGCATCTGGAAGTGGAAAGTGAGAGAGCAAAGCTTAGAGTTGTAGAGGCTCAGAACAAGGAACTTGAGTTGGAGTTATCTTTGAAGAGAGATTTTATTCATGAGTTACAAGAAGACTTGGATAAAGAGAAGAGTTCTTTGGAAAAAGCATTGCTTGAACTTTCTTCACTTAAAGACGACATATTAAAGAAGAACAATGAATTTGAAGAAACGAGGAATCTCTTGGAGCTTAAGGAGAATGAACTAGTTGAGGCTCGATTGGAAATCCAACATTTGAAATCTGAATATCAGTCCCTTCAGCTTGTATTACAAGAGAGGGATTTGGAGCATGTTAATGCAAGGAAGACATTGGATGTAGTAAATCGTGAAGTCATTGAGCTTAAGGCCCTTCTTAATAGCAAGGAAGAGCAGCTTATGTTAACTACTGACATGCTTAGAGAAAAAGAGAGTTATGCGCAGGTGATCGAAGATGAACTAAATCATGCTAAAGTTAAGGCTGCTGAAGTTGCAACTGTGGTTGGAAGAATTGTGAACCTTACTATAGAACCGGTCATTTTCACCGAGGAGGTTGATCTGCCAGCCCTTATGGGTCCCAGCGAAGATTATAAGTGGCGTAAGAAACAGCTGGAAGCTGAACTTGAGCTGACCCGAGAGAATCTAAGGACTAAGGAGACCGAGCTTTTGGTGGCACAAAGACAAGCAGAAATCAAAGACGAGGAGCTGAGAATAATTCTTCAAAACCTAGAAAAGAAAGACCGAGAATTGATAGAACTAAAGGAGGAGACACTTAGAGATGATCGCATAAAGGAGTTGGGTATTGAGAAGCTTCAATTGGAAGCTGCTCAGCTTGAGGTTGAGGCGGCAACTAGTGCTCTACATAAACTTGTAGACATGAGTAGACAACTTCTAAACAAAGCCACCTTGTGCATCGACACTGATCTCGATGTCAATGTCTTTACGGGCGATGAGGTTGATGTGAAGTCATACATTGCTGAAACCGTCTTGTATGGAGACAAGTCTGAGTCAAACATGAACGTGGTGGGGAATAGTGAATACCTGACAGAAGTTAAATCTGAAGTCGCCCGCCTTTCAGATTTAACCACAAGGCTAGTCCAAGAAGCCGGTTTTGGAACATAGTCCTGAATTCTGATTTCTGAACTTGTGATGTTAATTTAGTTGTTTAGAGTGGATTTTACTTTGTGAATATTACAGAGCTTTCTCAGCATCTGATAAGACTGCATAAAAGTCCATGGTGTGATGATTTTTTAATTTCTGATGTACTTGGAACACTGTTGACACACCACTTTTCCTTCATCAAAGTCTAAATTACATGTGTCTCTCTCAAACCAGTGTGTTTAAATTGGCTGCCAATTTCCTGGTACCAGGTGCTGACTGCTGAGGGTTCACATAATCACATTTGTGGCATGGAACGGATGTATACACATTCTAAATGTTGGATCAGGAATCATACCTGGTAAACAAATCATTCTCGTTTTATCAGGTCAATGTGGGTTTGGTTCTTTTTAGGGCGCTGGTCAATTCGGGTTTGGGTTGTTTCCGGGACATTTTCAGTTGGGTGATTTATGTTTAGTCGGGTCAGTTTTGTTAGGTCTAGTCTAGTCTCATAGGGCATTGCTACTTCCCGGTGTATCTTGCTCTGAAATTTCCTGCCGCCTGCTGATGCACAAATTTTTCTATTTAAATTACTTGTGTCACAAATATGATAATCGTTGAAATAACAAATCAGTGGTACATAGAAGAAATGCAGAGCTTTTATTGAAGGGTATATAGACTCTGTTTGGTACGACATTTCATGTACCTGTTTTGATTGAAGTAACTTTTTGACAAAAGAATTCAGTTAGCTTATTTTTCGAGAAGTGTTTGTCAAGTAGCTTATTTGCCCATTGAAATGAAATGCTACTCAAAGTAGTATTTGAAATTTCAGGTACATGATCTTAATTAATACCATTTTTAGCCTTTCATTCCATAATATTAAATAATTATTATACCCTTTTTACGTCATTTTATTAAAATAAGCTACCTTTTCAGTTAGTTTGTCAAATGTTTTTTTATATAATCAATTACTTTATCGGCTCTTAATTTTCAGCTACCTTATCAGCTACATTTTCAGTTTTCAGTTAGTTTTTCAGTTTTCAGATAACTTTTCATGAGTTTCAGGTACCTTTTCAACTAGTTTTACCAAACAAAGCCATAGTTACGGTTACAACTTACAACACTGACCAACACAAAGACTACCTTTAGATCACACCACGCAAACGATCTTTGACATAGTGTTGGTCTTAACTAAAACACAAATTTCTCACATTACGGGTACAAAAATATCAAAGTTAAGCATATATAATCCCATGAATTTCACATGTAATAAAACTAGTTTTCTAATTAAAAGAACAACATTAATATTTTAGGAATAATAAATATAGCATATCCACTACTAGCACCAAATAGAACCATGGCAGGTTCATAAAACACTTTACACACTGAAAGGTCAACAAGTTGAGATGGCCGAGTTGGTCTAAGGCGCCAGATTAAGGTTCTGGTCCGAAAGGGCGTGGGTTCAAATCCCACTCTCAACATCAAAATGTTTTTTTAATCACTACGATACATTTATTCCGTCGAACTTTTATGTAAAGTTTCTCAGTTGCTTAGGACTCGACAAGTTTACCAGAAAGTTTCATGTTGCCATCGTTCCAAACTCCAGATGCCTCTCACATCCCTGCATTTGAAGCGGAGTATCGGTTTTGATTCAATGGAAGGAATTCCATGTTGGTGGTTCATCATATCACGTCGCAATGGTTCAATATTTTAGATCGATAAAGTCGTGTATGATTCTGATGATCAACTGGTGTCAATTTGTCTTTAGTGTCTGTAAAATATACGTGGAGTTGCTATATAATACGTCGTGTTTCATTTTTCAAACCAACTATTTTCATAATATCATTTTTTAAAGGAAAAGTTTAGTTATTGTATATGGTGAGAAAGTTTAGTTATTGTATACCGGTCAAAGTCGACATCATTAGGCAATCAAAGTCAAATGCGGACAGTATAGAAAGACCAAGTAATTCATTCTCAACTTCATTTCACCGAAAAAAAAATATTCTTTGGAAAATTACTTTCAGTTTAAAACATGCATCCCAATGTAAACTAGGCATGAAAAATACAACCTGCAACTGAATTCAAACGTGTCATACTGCTTCATGTGTGTCAGATAACAGAACTCAACTGATTCTATAATTTGGTAGGAATGTTCATCACCCCGAACTTCCCTGCCATGCCACAGACGAAACCTTCAAGAGACCGGTAATGTTGAGTTTATACAGGAGGCACCTTCAATTTTTGACCTGCATGTGACTGTGGCAGAATAGCTGGGGCTTTGTTGTCACAAAAATGGAACAAGCTACTATAACAGGCAACGAATCCACTTGCCCATCTTGAATGTCCAGTGTCGTCTTCTGATCTTAGGTGGCTCCTGCTGCAACGTTATGAGTATGAGGACCACTCTTAAGATAAATGAAAAACCATACTCTCAATCTGGGTGGTGTTATCCTCTACCTCATTTTTGTATTGCTGACATCTCACATCCTCTGCATAGTCGTACATCTGCTGCTTCTGTCTCTCCTCTTCGTGGTTTTCCGGTCTGCGTTAATATTACATTCCAACAGTCAGTTCCCCATGTACTTTCATTGTAGATACTTGCGAAAAGGAGACAAGATTTAAAGATCTGAGTCTCACAGATTCAACCCTAAGTATGTAAGATCAAGTGGTTGGGATTGATTTAGCATAACCAAAGCTCCTAATTCTCATCGTCAAGTGTGAATAACTTTAGACTTTAGAGAGAGTTTTGCAGTCTTGGTCCTAATTATCTCGAATCCAAACTAAAGGAGATAGTTGACAGTTTGACACCAAAAAAAGAAGGGAAAATAACACCACAAATTCAGAGTTATAACTGTTTGCCAATCTAAAAGTCTTTAGGAGTGACGAGTGAAGGCTTATACTGCATGCTACTCTGATCAGCCATGAATGAGGTAACGGATGTTTCTGTCTACTTGTAGCCTTGTAGAGGCCAAGTGGAATTAGCGTCTGGTGGTTGTCACCAGTCACCACATCTAGTTCTCTCAATGTTTCTAAGCAGAACCAAATGGGACACCTATATGGCTATATTCAGTGCTGCCATGGCACACTATACAAATAACTAAGGATGTACAAAGATGCATCTTACACTGTGTTAGGTTTTGGAGCCTCTATTCGCTTCCTTGAATACTTCTTTATGAGATTGTAAGCAACTGATATGTGACGAATGAAGCGAAGCTGCATACAATAGCACCATATTGAATCAGCAGACCAGGGCTGGTCTAAACTGACTTTATAAGAGAGATTCCATAATACACGAAAATAGAGTAAGACCTATGTCACCAGAATTTACCTTACCCATCAACATCACCAAGACAATATGGAATACGGAGTAAATAGTTTCACAAACAAGCGAGACCATTACATCATACATAAATACAAAAAGTGCGAGAAAACATAAGAACCAACCCCAAGGCTCCCAAGTCCCAATAGGGAGTAAAATTCTTTGAGATTTTTCTTTTCAATAATGTGGACCCAAGTAAAATAAATAATGACAGTCTAGCTGAAGTTTAGATGAAAATTTTGTGGAACATGAAAGGCTCTGGAAGGTGTAAGCAAGTCTCTACATTTTAGTGGAATGCAACATGTTTTTGCAAGCAACCGCCATCAACATCATCATAATCTAGAAGGTAAGAAACAGAGATTAGCAAGGACTGTCATGATGAAAACATGGCCAACTGTTCACTCCCCGCTGGCGCACATGAATGATGGAAATGGCTTATCAACAATGACCATCACTATAGGCTCCGAATACGACTTGAATCTACAAGAAACGTCTCTACTAGTCTATAGTTAATTACTGTTGAATTTGTCATGATTAATGATACTCAAAGAAAACTGTCATGATCAATACCCAGCGGAAAATCTCAAGTGACAGCTGACAGGTGCCTTGCAACGATTTTGGGCAATTATGTACATTAGGAGTTTCACTTATCATCGTTTATGCATGAACTACATACCGACAAGAATATACTTTGCAATTGAGTCAATTGTGCATCAGTTGGCTTGTCCAGGCAAAAAACAGCATAAGAAATGAAAGTGTTCTTAGAAGAAAAATTGAAATTTATTTGAAATTCCCTACCAAAAAAGTAAGGTGCATAACTATGATCCTATGACCAAGAGAACATAGCAGTATCTGGGTAAATGCTGAGCCGCTGAGATGGTAAAACTGTAATAGGACATCGGATAGATTCCAACAATGATTCTCAATCAAAGTAAGATACTCTATAAGTCATGGCAAAATCTACTTAAATACACTCCTTGGCAAAGAAACGCATCATGGTTCATAGATTTCCAGAAGTATCATTTCCTATTAAAGGCAAGAGATTGAAACAAATATACAAAGATAAGTACCTGATCCCCATCTTTGATGCCGTAATCTTTGATAAAATCACTGTCATTTACTAGCTTCTGGCCACGATAAGATAAACAAAAATGCCCCCATACATGTCGCCTTCATTGGAAAAAGATTGATATAGTTAGAACAAAGATACATTTTATATAAATCACCATTACTTTCCTTTGATAGACAAAGTCGTAGGTTAATGTCAGACCATGATATATCGTCAGTTCCTTTCATAGGCAAATGATTAAATCTCCTCTCCACTGCCAGCTTAAGCTCAGCTATTGTAGCCATCTTTCCGACATCAACTCCTGCAAAACCACCTTACTAATCTTAACACATTCCATTTATAAAATCTTGTACTTACTTCAGCTAGCCTTATTCTCGCCACACTTAAGTCCGATAGTCACCTATCCACACAAGCATCAACAATCCCTATAGCTACGGAGTATAATGTTTTAGATTAATGATTACCAATCCAAGGGAAAGTGTACATTTTGGCAAACAATCAAATGAGCCTGATCTGTACATTGTCTTTGTAGAGCTAATTAATTTGGGTTTTAAAAACTCGAATCTGAATAGAATTACTCTTCAATTCATACCTAGCCACCGATAAGAGACAATATCTTGTCAATGTTTTCTTTTTGGGTCTAACGAAGCGCGCGCTTAATTGCATTACAATAAAGGGTAGGGGAATTCGAACCTAGGACCTATTGTCAACAATACTTCCGTTTTAACCCGTAGACTAAGACATCTTATTGATACAAGCGAACAGTAAACAGAGAATATATAAACAAACTTCTCAGATTCCATCCCCAATCATAGATATTCAATTATTCATCACTCCCCAACGATAAAGCTCGTCGTCGCAGCGAAATATTAAGCATTCAAACATCGTGTAATCTAAAATTCGTTAATGAACAATAATCGAAACATACAAAAAGATTTCGATAGAACGAAGGAGAGAAGTACCGAAAGAGGAGCCATCTAATTTGACAACGGTGACCTGAATAGGCACCTGACTAAGCTTATCGTACGAAAAACTCTTCCTTGAACTACGGATCGACGACAACACCGACGAACTCCGATAAAAACTCCGGCGAGCCTGCAGCGGCACCCTAGAATCGTAATGATTCTCCTCCTCCGCGGACGCGACCTTCTGGAAACTAAATCTTCGCATAATAACGCAAATGAAATCGAATTGAAACAACGAAGGAATAGTTGGAGAGTAAAGAAAATGGCAAAATGAGTAGGATGAAGAAAGCGTGGAAATGATTAAGGTTTGGTAGTTTGTATTGGGAAAATATGATTCGTAGATGAAACGACACGCAATTGTGAAGGAATATTTGGAGGTACGAGGAGAATTAGGGTTATAAATTTAGGGATTTCTTGGTTGGGAATTAAGGTTGAAGAAGAAAGAAAGGAGAGAGAATAATGGAGGGAGAATCATTTTCCCTCGTCTACGAGTTTAACGAACTTGGGTTTTGTTATACGCTCAAACAAGTTTGTTGCTGACAGTTAGTATTATTCATTGGGTTATTTAATGACAATAATCCTAAGCCTCCCCTTCCCCATTTAATCCATCCTATCGATTATTCCATATTTATCTTATCTTTACTATCATTTAACTAATTTTGATCTATAGGAAGGACAACTTGTTACACAGGTCACCCTTTCATTTTACTCCTTTCTTTAATTTAAAAAAAAAAAAAAAAAAAAAAATTACATCACCGTATCAATCCTCTCCTATATACCATTCTTCTTCTTCTTCTTTGATTAATTGAAAACATCTATAAACCAAGTCCATTTGTCAATCTTCTTCTTCAATCAACACCTCAGTTAATTGAAAACATCAATTGAATACCAACAACCATCGTCCAATAAACCATCCCCTTTCCCCAAATTCTAGATTTTGTAAAATCGAATACAAATTGAAAACCTGGGTTTAAATCGTCTCACAATACCCTAATTATTTCCGGAAAGCACAAAATTGTCTGAACATCACCATCTGCCGCCGTGAGATCCATCACCAAGCATGGCTCACGTTGCTTCTACCGCAATTAGTTCGTCATTTTTCTCTAAATTGCAACAACGTCAAACACAGGGACGGTGAAGTGATGCGGTGATGCTTGTTGGTTCAGTGGTGGCGACGGAGATAGGTTGTAGAGAGCAAAGAGGGAGATGTGTGTGACGGTTGTTTGGGTTTGACGGTGGTTGGTGATGGACTGATGGAGAGGTTAGAGTGGGTAGGAAGGAGGGAGAGACGTGTGACTGATTATTACTCCCTCCTACCCATAACAAATGTCCCATTTGTTGAATATATGAGTGGGGTATTTTAATCAAATGGGACATTTGTTATGGGTAGGAGGGAGTATGATTTACTGGTTTTAGATTTTCTTTTGTGAATGGAGGGAGTATGAATGAAGAAGGAAGATGAAGCTTTGAAGAATGGCAATGGAGAAATGGAGAAGGAAAAAAAAAAGAGGGCCCACATCATGACCTGTTAGGAAACCGGTTTTAGCAGGTTAAATATGAGACGGGATCAATATAGGTTAAATGATAGGATAGATCAGATTAATATGGGATAATCAATAGGTTGGATTAAATTGGGAAGGGAAGGTTTAGGATGGATTATTATCATTAAATAACCCTTTAATTTATGTATGTGGCTTTATTTTTTGAGCCAAGGTTGGATTTGATTTTTTTGCAATTTTGATTCGATTTATACAAATTTTTTACTTTTTCTGTCTCACTCAATAATTATCATTTGCTTTTTATCTCTTCTCACAAGCTTTCTTTAAAATAACTTTTTTTTTTGGACATGTAAGCATTATATTAAGAACTAGTGCTATCAAAGAGCACCACCAAGAATTACAACCATTTTTCATCCCTCCAACAGACTACTACGAGGGAAACATGCCATAACATGAGCCAATTTAGACCTAATAATACCGTTAAGTTGAAATTTTCCAGATTCATTACAGATTACATCCTGCTAATTAATCTACATGAGCCCTTTCTGCTGGCACCACTGGATATTTGCTTCTCTTAACTTCCCCTTTGTAGCCACCATCAATTTCATTCTACATTCTTGCTGAATCTGTTTAGCTATCTGACCAGGATGGACCACATAGTTGTCTATTCTGCACTCATTCCTGATACTCCATATATGATATTGGACAGCTACAAGAATCGAACTAATAACCAATCGGACAAAACATGACACCCTTCTTCGTCTGATCAACTGTGCAGCCTGCACTATCTTCCTCATCTGTCCATGGACATTCAACCAATCATAGATACTCTGGTAGCATTGTTGTGCATAATCACAATCTTGGAACAGGTGCTGATGAGTCTCAGCTTTGGTACCGCAAAGAAAGCAAATATTTTGTGTAGTGATCCCCATTTTATTTAGCCTGTCCATACTAAGGTGAGTAGCCGTTCCTGTTGTATGAGCCATTGATTGAACACATGCTTATTTGTATTGAATTTATTCCAGACACAGCTATGTCATTGCACCTTTGGATAGTCCTGATCAAGCCATTTGTAACCCTTAGAAATTGAGTATTCCTCTCCAGTTCTCATCCATTTCCCCTGTAGGTAAGTCGGCTTAAATTTTTCCTTCATCTCACAGATTTTTCTCCACGCCCATGAACTAGAACTAGTTGGTGTATAGTCCATCCATGGTGTCCCTTTCATATATATCTTGTCTATCCACTGAATCCATAAATGGTCTTTCTTTGTTGCAATCCACCAAACTAATTTACCCATAGCTGCAATATTCCATAATTTTAAGTCAGTGAGTCCCAAACCACCATATTGCTTCCCTTTACACAGAACACTCCATGCCACTAGAGGTGCTTTATGATACTCAGCATCCCCCTTCCCATAGAAAGTTCCTGCAAAGCCCTTGAATTCTGTCCATCACTCCAACAGGTAAGACAAAAAGTTGAGACCAATAATTATGAATGGTTGACAAAACAGCCTTGACCAGCACCAGTCTCCATGTATAAGAAATTTTCTTCTTATTCCAACCTCTTATCCTCTGTACCATCTTATCCACAAGAACATTACAATCAGTTTTGTACAGTCTTTTGTGAGAAATCTTGACCCCCAAATACCTGAAAGGTAGGTTGCCTTTCTTAAATCTAGTCTGGCTGAGAATTGCATTCTCTGTTAAACAATTATTTTACATGAACCCTAAGATCTTTGAACACATGAAAATCACGTAACATTAAACGTAAGAAATTAGAGAAACATACCTCCTGACATTGTTTAATAATAATATGAGATCTGATATGAACCTCCTGATTATCAGATCTCGTTGAATAAGAAAAGTGACAGCTGTAAGAAAATAAAACTAGGTTTCTCCCTCCTGTCCTTATACCTTTAAGTGTTGTGTATGAATAAGCTTAATTGCATTAGAACTTAATTCTTTCTTTTAGCTTGCATTGCATTAGAGCTTAATTCTTTCTTTTAGCTTTAGCTTAGAATTTCTGATGGAGGAAATTCTATATATATAGGCGGAGAGAGGACCTTGTTTCCATTTAGGAATTTGACTCGAGTTAATCTCAGCCGTCCATCAAGGCTAAGCAAATATGGAAAATAATCCTTTAATGAGTAAATATGGAAAAGCCTCCTTATTTATTATAATAATAGTGTGAACAGTATATCTCTTGACACCGATTTCCAATTAGACCATAATTATAAGGAAGATAAATTACGTCTCGTAATTTTCTTACAGTCTCCCACTTGGTCGATTGGAACATCTTGTAATGTTTCATATAGCCATAATCGGAGTTCTACGTAATGGTCCGTAATGTCTTTGAAATATAAGACTTTTCTTGTTATCATTCATCCAATCAATAATGTGTACACAATGGAAAACAAGAATAATATTGTATAGCAAATGTAGAAAAGTCTTGGTCAAAATGAGCCACTTTAATACCTTATTGATTCAGCCTAGACTCCTCTTGGACCAATTTGTGAGTCAGTTCATTAGGTGACCACTTTTCCGTAAGAGTGTTATAATGAACATGGAATGGTCCATATTCAGGAGTAGAGAATAAACTGTTTAGGATAAATTGGACAAGAAAAGAATCATCCATCGACATTCCTAAACTCTTTAGTTTGGCTGCAAGGTTGGTCATTTCAAGAATAGGCTCGTGCATTGTACGAGTACCATTGAACTTCATGGTTGTAAGTTCTGCCATTAATTTCCCAGCAAGGGATTTGTCTGCATTCTTAAACCTTTCTTCAATGTTTTTAAGGTACGCTTTTGCACTATCAGCTGTAGGTAGGGAGGTCTTAATGTTGGTTGCAATAGTCCAACGTAAAAATAATATGCATAATCTGCCAGACCTCTCCCAAGCTTTATGGAGAGATATTTCAGCAGGGGTACTTTCTTTGGTTAAATCAGCGGGCTTGTCTTTGAGAAGACAAGTATCCAGTACCATTAACCCCAAGGTGAACTCAACTTGATTACTCTTTCCATTCAGAGTAGTTTGTTCCATTAAGCTGCTATTTTTTTTTTAACAACACAATTCTTATAATGCTCCGGCGGGAGTCACTATAATACATAATTATTACACATAACATAATAGTATAACCTACCTGTGGGTAGCTATATAGGTTATATGTGTAAGTAGGTAGAATAACTACTATACTAAGGCAAATTGTAATATTCGTATTTATTGAAGGTCACTGCGGTGAACTTTTCTCATACGTTTAACTCATGATATTTGCATAATAAAGTATGTCCAAAAACTTTTAGGTGCAAATAATTCATCCATTGACATTATGATGAATTATATAGCGGTATGAATGCAATGAAAGCTATATATGTTTGTGATAAAATAACGCATTAGAAGACTTTCAAAGTGATTAATCAGCACAATCCAAATTTATATTAACAGTCATATGCAAAGTGTCGGAATAACATATTAGCATTCATAGTAGAGTTCAAATAATTCAATTTTACAATAAGAATGTGCTGACAAGAATTCATTAATCAATATCTATATACTTAACTTTACGTATATAGAAAAACCATATTGTAAGACAATAACATGTCTAAGCATCAAACTATCATCAGTTCATCACCTATTCACATGGATATGAATTAAAGGTGACTGACCAGTATCTCTTTAAATCATCAATGCAAATTACATATTACTGCCCAATATTGAAGCCGTATATGACAATTCATGCGCCACGGAAAACGATAAACAATATCTTCATGGTGTAAAATTATTGTGGCAAATTCAAAGCATTAAGTTTGACAATACTCCGTTTTATGATATAAAGCATACGATCAGATGACACGCATAATTTTCTCGGTACAATAATCAGATTTACGAGAATATTACATATAACAACAATTCACATTAACCAAATAATTTAATACTCCATGATCATCAGGGTGCATAACCACGAAAACATAAAGCCATTAAAGTTATCGTCTAAAGTGAGACGTAAGACGAATCAGTATTTACGGAACATTGAGATGAATTTAAATGTCATTGTATACAAATTATGTACGGAGTATATTAATCCTAGTAATGGATAAGCATGAGTTCAATAACCGCTCTGATACCACATGTTAAACAATTATTTTACATGAACCCTAAGATCTTTGAACACATGAAAATCACGTAGTATTAAACGTAAGAAATTAGAGAAACATACCTCCTGACATTGTTTAATAATAATATGAGATCTGATATGAACCTCCTGATTATCAGATCTCGTTGAATAAGAAAAGTGACAGCTGTAAGAAAATAAAACTAGGTTTCTCCCTCCTGTCCTTATACATTTAAGTGTTGTGTATGAATAAGCTTAATTGCATTAGAACTTAATTCTTTCTTTTAGCTTGCATTGCATTAGAGCTTAATTCTTTCTTTTAGCTTTAGCTTAGAATTTCTGATGGAGGAAATTCTATATATATAGGCGGAGAGAGGACCTTGTTTCCTTTTAGGAATTTGACTCGAGTTAATCTCAACCGTCCATCAAGGCTAAGCAACTATGGAAAATAATCCTTTAATGAGTAAATATGGAAAAGCCTCCTTATTTATTATAATAATAGTGTGAACAGTATATCTCTTGACACCGATTTCCAATTAGACCATAATTATAAGGAAGATAAATTACGTCTCGTAATTTTCTTACATTCTCAACCTCACTGTCAATCCCATTCATTATAATGTCAGACTTCTCACTACTAATTTTGTGACACCCTCGATTTTCGCGGAAAAATAAACACGTATATCTAGAAAAAAAATTCATGGATATGTTTGTAATAGGTTCATTTGGGTAAAACCTGTAATTTTTGAAAATTTGAACCTGTTATAAAACTATCCATGGGAAGGTGTCAAACATGCAAGGTCTTGAATAAAAAGGGATGAGACATAAAAGTTGCCAATAATGATACAAATAAGTGTGTAAAAGGGAGACATATGTCCCTTGAATAGTTTACAACCAAATAGAAATAGTCCAAATGTCTCAAAGGGAATGAGATTTAAGCAATCCCAGGGTTACTTTGCTCGCTAGCTCGTTGATGTACCTCAATATAAGCCTCACCGTACCTGTCGATCGCATTTTATACAAATACGAAAGCCACAGTCAGTGGGGAGTAACTCCGAGACCTCCCAGCCACGAAATGTCAGAGTTTATATAACATGTAAACATACGAATATGAATAAGATCAACACATAGCCCTAGCATATGAATGCTAGACCCAAATGCTTATCATGTGAACGAACATCCAATAACACATAATCCTAGCATGTGAAATACTAGACCGACTCACACTATACTATCATGTGAATCACATAACACTCAGTAATCCAAACCCTATCAATCATAGCCGGCTTGCATCTCACCT
>JAGPOY010000537.1:1516-26068 GCA_018983105.1 Silene uniflora | reverse complement strand
AATAGGGACCCCCAAGTACCTAAATGGCATTGTTCCTTTCTGAAATCCTGTGACTGATAGGATATCCTGTTGCAGCTCTTCTGTCATACCATTGAAAAAAATTTCTGACTTAGTGTTATTCATTTGCAGACCTGATGCTTGAGAGAAAGAAGTGAAAGCTCTCATTAATAGGAGGATGGAGGGGGCATCTCCCTTGCAGAACATTAGCAAGTCGTCAGCAAACATTAGGTGAGTAAGCTTTATCCCCTTGCATAAAGGATGATAGTGAAAAGGCCACCTAGCAGTAGCAAAGGCAATGAGTCTAGTCAGGTAATCCATGCAGATAGTGAATATGAGTGGAGAAACTGGGTCACCTTGCCTGAGTCCTCTCTGACCCTTGAAATATCCAAAATTGTTGCCATTCAAAACCAGAGAGATTAGTAGCATTCTTAATAGAACATTTGTATCGTTAAGCTAACCTTGTTTTCAAATGTTTGTGGTGAACCATATGGTGATTTCCGCCCATATGGTGAGCAGTTTGAGAGGTGTACGTGCATGTCTTAGCTTTGGGCTTGGGAGCGGTCCTCGCGTCTCACCTTCTATATATCTTAGCTTTTGAGTATTGAACCTAAGACTCTTGTACTTTTATTCGAGGTGGCCTAGTGCACCTCTTGTCATTGTATTATGTATGACTCCACCTTTTATTATCTATGCAACACTTAATTATGTATTTAACTTGTTTCTCATTACTCGTGTTCACACTACAAAATTAGTTATCCAGGCATGTGATGCCCTCAAGGGTCGGGTTGGTCCAAAGGAAGAGATCCGACTCTTGGGGGTGTTATATCTGGATTGGGAATTGGGGCAGTGTTAACCCAGGGAGGGCATCCCATAGCCTATATTAGTAAGGCTTTATCCATAAAATATAAGGCTTTATCTACTTATGAGAAGGAGCTACTTGCAGTGGCGTTAACAAAGGAGAAGTGGAGACCATACTTTGTAGGGAGGCATTTTATCATCAAGACAGATCACTTCAGCCTTAAATTTCTTTTGGAGCAGAAGATCACTAGTTCCTTCCAAAGCAAATGTTTACCAAAATTGCTTGGGTTGGATTATTAAGTGGTCTACAAAAAGGGCAAGGAGAATACTGTGGCAGATGCACTCTCAACAGTTTCTGGAGCAGAGCTCATGGCCACCGAGGTGACTCAAGTAAGATCAGATTTGCTGAAAAGAGTACAGTTGAGTTGGCAAGATCCTGAATGTGATCAAGTAATCCAATCTTTGATAAATAATACATCCACCACTAGCAAATACAAGTGGAGTGATGCTCAATTTACTATGAAGGGAACGTTAGTTGTGGGCTCTGATAGTGCATTAAGGTGGGACTTGGTGACCATAATGCATTCCTCATCTTTTGGAGGCCATTCTGGGGTACATGGGACATATAAGAGATTAAATTCTCTTTTTTATTGGAAGCATATGAAGAAATATATGGACAACCACCTCAATTGCACATACCTTATGTGAGTGGTGACAGCCCTGTTGCTGCTGTTGACAAAAGTTTGGCAGCTAGAGAAGAGTGCATTTCTATTCTAAAGTTTCACTTGTCTAGAGCTCAGTCTAGAATGAAGAATCAAAGTGACAAGCATAGGACTGATAGAGTTTTTGACATTGGAGATTGGGTTTCTATCAAGTTACAGCCTTACAGGCAACACTCTGTGGTCTACAGATCTTGTAACAAGTTGGCACCTGGATACTTTGGCCCTTTTGTGATTATCAAGCGGATTGAGGAAGTAGCCTACAAATTGGAGCTGCCTAGCCACTCCAAGATACACCCAATGTTTCATGTGTGTCAACTTAAGAAACACCATGGGAATTCTCCAATCACAGTTACTCTTCCAGTTCTGTATGATCATGGTTTAATTAGAGCTGAACCAGTTCTAGTGTTGTAAAGGAAGATGGTGAAGAATGGCAATCAGGTTGTTGTATACTTGCTTATACAGTGATCCAATGGGTCACAAGAAGATGCTACATGGGAACCCTATGATGATGTAGAGAAGAGGTTTCCTGAATTCCAGATTGCTTAAACTTGAGGACAAGTGTCTTTTTAAGAAGAATGGTTTGTAACAGAATTTCTGTTACCTATGCCAAGTCAGCAGAACCAGCTGGAAATAAGCTGGCAGTTAGCTTCTAACAACCTTTCCCGCTCAAAGTTCTTTGTATAAATAATAGAGGAGATGATCATAATCATCTTAGCTTACATTTTTACACAAATATCTCTCATCAATTCTCTGTAATGTTTAGCTAGAACATTGATTAACTAATCTTGTAATCTTGTTCTTGAAGCTAATACAATTATCTAATCTTTCAATCGAATTCCTTTCTTCAATTTAGGGTTCCTTTGATTGATTTGCTAATTGTAGTACATTCTCGGATTAATTTCCATAAATGTATTACACCAAATCACAAGTAGAATTGTGGTATTTCCGTATACCAGCAGCAAAGGAAGCGAAAAAGGGACCATCAATTTTTCATGGCAATAAACAAGATTAGCAGGTTGCTCTAATTAATCAAAACTTTAATTAACCCAATTCCAAAATCGCTAATCTCAGATAAAAACAATCACTAACATAAGTAAATATATGGAAATACGAAGGACTTTGTTCCACTAGATCATTCATGAAAGCAAATCTTAAACCATACCATCATAATTCTTCCACTAGATCATTCATGAAAGCAAATCTTAAACCATACCATCATAATTGCAAAATTCATCGATGTGTTGTATCAATCAAAACTATCCCAAATGATTTACTATGAAGGTAACTCTGATATCACTTGTTAGATTTAATCCGAATAGAGACCATAAACTTCATACTAAATTACTCGGTAAATACTAGATGCGGAAGCGTACCTGATTACATGACGAAAAATTGAAGGGACGGTCTTCAGGATTAGGTCTTCTAGTAGACACACATACCGACATGATCTCTCTACTAATGGGATGCGGGGAGATTAGGTTATTGTGTGCTACTAGGGACCATAACCCAGGTGACTTATATATAGCCTCCTTAATCTAATGCGCCCATCATGCACTAGTAACCTAATGGATATCTACACAATTAAGATATTCGACCCATACTTTATAAGATGTAATTAATATGCCCATATTATATTATCCGGATGGATCACTATATTAGGCTAAACATAACCGATAGCAAACAAATAATAGTGTGTCCAAATAAATATTATTGGACCCAATATTCTTACAAAGAAGCAGTAGGGGTCCCAGGAGCAGCGGTAAAGCCATGAGGAGGAACATATCCACGAATCGGGGGTTTGTTAGCAAGGGGAATGACATCAACAGGAACAGGTTCCTTGAGTGGAGCCGTAGCAAATCTTCTTTTAGAGCGAGCTCCAGAAGCAGAAGAAGAATCAGCCTTTCTCTTCTCAGCTAGCTTGGCGACCTCCACATCACGCTTTTTCCCCCTCAAAGCCAGGACAGTGGCAAGTGTGACCTTGGGCTTAGCAGAACCTGGGGGCAAATCAGAAGCATGAACAAAGGCAGAAGCACCAACAACGGCAGCATCAGATGCACAGAAAAGTAAGGAACAGATGTAGCAAACCAGATGACATGGTAATTTCTTCCACTTCTACTATAAACCCCCACGAAAAACGCGGAATAAAATAAGAGTAAAATAGCGGAAAAAGTGATATTTTTAAAAACTTTACTTACTCATTGAAATTTAAACAAACGAGAGTTTATTAAAACCTAGCCACAATACATCAAACGACACATAACATAAAACTCATTCAAGTAACCATATTAAGCATGTGAATAACTTGAATAAGAGTAAATAAGAGATTAGACAAAGTAAACATGATAGGATATCATATGTTACGGATAAACAAGACTAACAACATAATACATGTGAATGAAAACGGTAAACATTTATTATAAAAACCAAATAACATACAATGAACGGAATAAGACTACTAACGTCACGTTCATACTTATGGCTTGCATCTCACCAGAAATACAAATGGGAACGTCTGAAAGTCACATACAAAGCACGGAAAGTGGCTACGAATGTCACAGGCGTACTTAAGGCTTGCATCTCACCATAAATACGAATGGGAACATCCGAAAGTCACCGCAAACAAGTGTTCGGCTCAGAGGCTACCTTTAAAGCATGTCCGAGGTACACAAACAAGTAACCGACTCAAGAAGTGTAAGACATTTACAAGTATAGACCGGCAAGACAATTGCTACTCTAGCTCAGTGGTTACATTTAAAACATGTCTGAAGTACAACACCCAAGTATCTTGGCTCAGTGGTTACCTTTAAAACATGTCCAAGATACAACCCCAATCCTCCTAGTAGGACGACAATAATAATACGGTCTTAGTCTAAACTGGGCCAGACTCTTGGGATGGACGTCACCCGATTCGACATACGACAATCCAATCATATCCAAGACTCGAAACATGGTACACACGCTCATGCCCAAAGGTTGAGTAACCCCTAATCGGCAACATGGTGCACACGCTCATGCCCAAAGGTCCGAAGAAAGGCGAAAAGATAACCAAATCCGGCAACATGGCCACACGTTCATGGCCAAAGGTCCGAAAGAGGAAAATACGGATTTTCAAGCCGTCATAACATGTAAAACGTCACACTTGGCACAACAAATAAGACCAACATTTAACATATGAAGGTTAATAAGTAGTAAAGTAAGAATGCAAGGCATAGTGGCATTTTCATAAGAGAAATACTCAACAGAAGTGAATGTCAAAGTTAAGGAACTGTCAAGCACCAAACACAAGCATTAAGACTAAGGTTAATAATCATAACCAACATGAAACCGAATTCCGAATTCAAAACAACAAGTTTAGAACTCGATTACAACAAGGGTCAACTTCAAACGGAAATAACTTAAGTTATAGACAAGATAATGAGACTAAAGCAAGTGGGAGGTGATATATTATCCTCTTACGGTTTTAACGTTAGGTCATACGTTCAAAATGAGTAAGAAACGAGGGAGATATGACCATTTTAGTAAAACGCGACAGTGCAGGAAAAGTTTTACCCGCCCGGGTGAAATTTCACCCCGCGGCCACAAAACCCAAAAAAATACATTTTACCCAATCAGGTATAAATGTGTCCGACCGGGTACAATTGTACCCAACCGGGTACAATTGTACCCCTCGGTGACACAGGGCTGAAACACTTAGATCTTCATCTTTTTCCTTAGCAAATAAAGGTGAATCTCATGTAAACTCAACAATGTTCAACATCAAACAGCAATGGAGGTATGGGTAACATCTATATAGATTATAAGACACCATCAATTTCACAACAAACAAACATTACCCAACATTTCCAAACAATAAATCTCATGACATAATTAAACATGATAACTAGGCATAATTAAGACGGATTATACTCAAATTAGCATATGTAAACAACCCATTTCATCCAATTGAACATACATGTATCAAAATGCTAAAAATCCTTCATACCAACTAAGACAAATGCGCACATCAATTTAACAAGCAAGTAACATGTCAAAACATGTAAAGAATCCAACTTTAATATTCATGTGGGGAAAAACTAACACATAAAGCACACAAATTTGATGTACAGTCGTGTAACCTATCACCGTTACCTTTTAGCACATCAAAATCTCCATTTGCCAATTCCGAGTGTTCAAAGCTTGCTCCTTCAACAACATCTTCAAAGAAGGAGAAAAATATTCTAACCCTGGAAAGACGGATTTTAAGAAAATCCCAGAAAGGATGAGACTTTAGTACATGGGAGGATGGAGGCGAGAAAAGGAGGAGAATGGCGCGAAAATTAAGCAATTTGGTGGAGGAATGAAGGAGATATGTTGATTTTGAGACTATATCTAAGAATGGGTTTTAATGGAGGTTTGGGGAGGAGAAAAATCTGAAATTTTAGAAGGAGGGAGATGAAGTGATTATTTTTCATACAAGGAAACCTATTAATATGACCCAACTTGACTTGGCTTGACCCATGACCCAAAAGACTCGGTTTCCACTCAAATTTTGCGTAGAATCCGATTCTAAGCTCTATTTATGTAATATGGTAACGAATTCTACAAAAATCATAAGAAGGCTATTCTTATAAAAATAATATTAAAGTAAATAATTAAATAATAATTTAGCTAATTATATAATAAATTTTGAAACGGGAATTTCGTGTGTGTCACAATCATCCCACCTTTTAAAAAGTTTCCTCCTCGAAACTTGAAAGTAGGAAACAAAAAGTTATCAAAATAACGTCGGACTTTTCGAAATCGACAATCACAACATTTACAAAGTTTGATATTATAAAAATTAGACCTTCTTCAAAAACTTCAAAAGAATCTTCCAAAAGTAAAAGTCTCTCGTTAAAGGAAAGGAAGTGTTCTCGTTGCGCATTCAAGAACATCAACATTCCAAATCAAAGACACGGTCAAATACCGCCGACAAGCCTAAGACAAGTTATTAAACGTCTTTAATAATGCGTCCTAACAGCTCATCAACGTCAAAACCAAATGAAAATAGTAATCCACTTAAAAATTCTTTCGCAAAAGTCGAGCTCAAAGTGAAAGATTCATTTTGAAATTCAAAAGGGAGTCAAGTTTTTGAATGAAATGTTAAACTCCGACAAAGCATCAAATTTGTTTCCAAGAACTTGCCAAATTAAAAACAAACTTTCATTTTCAAACCTTTAAAATAAGTAAAGTTTCGCCAAAGTAACACAAGATTTTATCAATGAGTCCAAAAGGATAACTCAACAAGTTTAGAAACTAGGCAAAATTAATAGTAACTCGGTAATAAAATCACAAATCACAATAACGGAGTCTACACACAGCAAACAAAAAGGAACTAAACCGAACCTTTAGGGGTAGAAAGCCACGTTAAGGTCAACAAGGAGGTTAAAGAGCGTAAGGACTTTATAGGACACTAACACTAAGCTCAAAGGGGAAGCACAACGAACGAGGAAAAGAGGTATGGACGGTAAAGCTTATGGTCAAAGAGAAGGGGAAACTAGACAACAAGAGGTCTCCACACACTCAAAACATGAACAACCAAGTCATCCGAACGGTTCCTAAAACATCCATAGCAACCAAAATTATAACGACATCACTAATAAAGATTTCTTCAATCTAACTCACTTCACTTCACTCCTAAGCTATTCGATGAAACAAGGTACTTCACCATAAGTGATTTCACAACTCCCAATCATAAGGCATCTACCAACAACTCCCACAAAAGTAACGCCAACACTAGTAGCAAAACTATACTCACACCCAACTAGCGTTAACTATGAGTCTCTCAAAATGGTAAAATCCTCGACCAAAAATCCAGATTGAAAAGTTCTATTGCATAGTCTAACATCCCAAAGAAATTTTGTTATACCCTCGATATCAAAACTATGAATGATGACATTTCCCAAATTATAAATATTATTTAACATAATACGAAGCATCCACTCAAATCATCTAACTCATCTTAGTTCAAAATCCATCGATCGCATCATATAATTACATCCCAAAACCTTTGGCTATGGAATCTCATTACCACAAAATAAATATCAAAATACAAGTCCAAAAGTAGCAACAACTCTCGCCTAGCACGGTTCTTAGGTAACCACCATAATACTCATAAAAAGGGTAACGACTATACTAACCTCATGCTCAACTAAAACTTCCAAGTGACACTTATACCACCAATCCCTTAAACAAGTACCCACAAAGAGATCATACTACTACCTCCACTGGGGTTCTATCTGCCTTATTCTCACTTCATATAGTCAAAAGCAACCGCCAACTCTTTCATTGAATTCCGATCAAATCATAGTCCAAGAATTCTCAAAGCATATTCCATTAACTCGGCAAATGTAGCCAACCAGACAAACACTCGATCATGGATAATAAAGAGTAACAACAAGGTCGGGAAATGATAAGACACTTCAAAGGGACGCATGAATCAACAAGGTAGAGGGATCAAATAGATGGACTATAAAGCTGACGAAGCCCCGAGCAAAGAAAAAAGCATTAGTGCTAGGAAGGTATCTAAGGCAAGGGAAGGGTAAGTAAGCTCTTATACAAAGACATAGTTCATCAAAGCTAGTACGGAAGGAAGGAGAACAGAAACGACATAATGGAAAAGCTATGGCTTAACTCACACACTTTCCAAAGCTTAAGGTTCACAATGTTAAGGTTACTCCACTAATGTTCGAGGGGTCCCTCTATGCTCAAACTCACAAACTTACGAATTAAGATCCTCAAAGTTCTCAAAAGGTTCTCATTTCTCATTTTTTACTCAAGTAATAACAAACCGATCTAGCATTCTTAAGGGGTGCTTTTCATAAAAGTCCACCATACTACACACCCTTAGAGAAAGGTGCACAATCACCCAAGTACTCGAAACAACCTCAATGTTTCTAAAACCACGGTGTTAACAAAGATTTCTCAATACTAAGTCTCTCTCAATTCAAGAACTCTCAAGAGCCAACTAATATCAAATCACGTCACCCATCTATTATGGTCATCAACATCCAAAAGTATTTTCTTTCAAATCCAATATCATAGAACTTTACTTGCCATCGGGTTCTCAAGGAACAAGGTTTTAGTTGTAACTACACTTCACTACCTCATATTTCTCTATTCTAACACCGTAAAGTGACATCATATTCTTGATCTTAACAATTGGTGTCAACCATACCGTTATCCTTCCTAGCTTCCAAAACATGTGCTAAGATTCTCCAATAAAGTAGCTTAGTCTCACTCTTACCTCACACCTTAAGTAGTATTCATGTTTACTAACTTAGACCAACTAACAATCCCATAATAAGTATTACTCACATGGTAACATCCACATTATCAACTCTCATATCCAAAGTGATTACAAAAGCCAACCATAAACTCAGTTCACTCACTCTACTTTACATCATCAACTCCACAATTCCAACACACCCACTTAATGTCAAGTAACTAAGCACTAGTATCCTAAGACACGTCTCACTACACTTCCCAAGTCTTTCCAAACAACAAAATCTCTCAAAGCAAGGGTAAGGAGTCAACCACAAAAAATCTCCTCAAAAGCCAAATTATCCCACCAAGGTTAACATCCCACAAAAGAGATAAAGTGAAGTAAAACGAGCAAACATTGGAAAAGAGCCTCATTTGCCCGGTTTTGGACATTGTCCTAGATTGAGGTCCTTAGCCAAATCCGTCTAAGGACTCGTGCCATTTTTCAGTTTAGGATGATTTTACAATGAGATTAGAGCATTTTTGTTTCGGAACTCTTGATGAGTTAAGGAATTAATCACGACCAAAAGCTAGCCACAAAACTGGGTGGCCTCATTGAACACGGTTTGCAAAGCTACTACAAGGGTCGCTTTCAAGTCGCTTTCACCTTTCCTAAACTGGCCAAGACAACTCCTAATCCTTTTGTGATGCTCTAAGACTATATTGGAAGGTCCTAGCTTCCCTTGATGAATTCAAGGCTCCTTATTTAAAGCTTAAATAAGACCATTAGCTAGCAAACAAGGGAAGCAAGGCCAAGGACTTTGTCCAGCAATTTCCAGCCGTTTATCCTAGCTGCCACGGCTGCCACTTTACCTTATATTTTGTGATCATTCAAGCTTGTACTTTTGTCCTAATGCTCCTTCACTTAAGGGTCACAAGCTTAATCAAGAAGAAGGAGCACAAGTCCTTTGTTGCAGCAATTCTGGCCGTGGCGTTTGAGCATCCAAGGCTGGCCATGTTGGCCGTTATTTCGTCAAGCGAGTTGTGCAAGTGCCAAGTAAACAAGGAGGACCACAAGTCCTTATTTGGCAGCCATTCCAACCGTCCAAATTAGCTGCCAAGGACCCTATTTGTTTTGTTTTTGTTGCTTTTCCTACTTTATGTTTGTACCTATTAGAGGACCATTGTAAGCCCTAGGATCCTATGTTAGATAGATGGCTAGGATGCTCTTTCTTGGCCTATAAAAGCCAAGTTATCTCATGTAACAAACCAGATTAATTTGAAATTAAAAACATGAGTTTTAAGAGGTTTATCATAACCCTTGATTAGTTCTTTGCTTAGTGCTAGAACAACCCCATTGCTTAGTGCTTGGGTGGTGTATTAGGCTTGCTTTGTGATCTGGCCGAGTACATAAGGGGACGAGTTCATGCTTTGTGATCTTGAACAACATCTCGAGTCTTGAGCTTACTTTGTGATCTTGCTCATTTCATATCCTTGTTCTCTTCTTGTGTCGTTTTTTAGTCCCATTTGTGAGTCATTTTCGTGTTTGTTTAAGGTGATTCATTTTCGTGAAATTCCTTCAACAAAACAGTCCATTTGTGTGTTCAATCTTGAGTCTTAAATTGTAACACCCCAATTATCCGGTCAAGATAATTAAGGCATTACATCTTGGTTTCCCGAGGTAGTGTTCCAAAAACTTCGATCAAAGAACATTTTATTATAAATATAAAGTTTAATGATTACATAAACGTAAACAAATGAAATACAACTCATTACTACTATACTCTCTAATCGTCTATGCTCGTCTCGAAACTCGTCCCGTCACCCACGTGCTATCCATACAACCTGTACATAACCTGCTCCCTATATGACCAAAGGATATCATACGGATCGACACAGGCCACCCCGAACAAGATAGGTGACAGACACAGACAGAAAAACGTCAGTAACGATAAACAACATACGATACGACCAAGTGTGTGAAAATGCAACATGATTATGACATGAGTGAGACACCAATATCCAACCGTCACACCGGTACCGGGACATGCCCAGACGTACCCACAACCACTGGTGCCAGGAACACGTCCACGACACCACACTCAAATAAGGTACTCCGAACACGTCGGTGGTACCGGGCCCAAGAGCGACTCGGGTCCCCTGCAAGACGTCGTGCCTCACCCACACGAGCCCCTCCAAACTCAAGCCATTAATGTGCACATCCCCTTTGGAGTGGGAAGCTCCAAAGGGCGACTCAAGCGGAAGACGGTCTCCCAACCGCCTTCCGTCTCCGCAACAACAAATAACCAATCATGTCCTCCGACATATATAAAATAACACAATTATGCAAGATGCCGTATCACATGCCAATTTCCGACTCATTCCATGCAATTAAATGACAAACGACTCATTTAATCAAATAAACACATTATCGACTGAGTAGGATAAACCTACCTTTTAGCAATCCCGTCAAATAAGCAAGCCAACGGATAAAAGTACGCTCCTCCATAAAATCGACACCTAATTACGATAATTAAATATAATTACTAACTAATTAAGCTAATTAAATTAAATACGAATTAAATAAACAAAACCCGTCTTAAAGCTATTCAAATCCCGTCTCAAGACTTATGACCGACAACCACCCAAGACCACCACCATGGCACCACCACAGGCCACCAGCCGGCAACATATGGCCGAACAAGACAACGGCAACAGGCGCCAACAGCCGCCAACACCAACAACAACCAAACGCCCAACAACAACAACAACCACCGCACAACCGCCCAAAACGGCCCAACCACGGCCACCACTGGCCATGGCCGACCATCCTCGACCTCCCCTAGTGTCCCCTGACCTTAGTCGCCACCAGCAACCACCAGCCACGACGACAACAGCCGCGACAACAACCAACAACAACCAACAATAACATACAACAACAACAGCCCGTACAACCATCTTTTCCACCCTATTCCCGCCACCACAGCCGCCCTAGCCACCACCCAAGACCACCACTACAATCCCCACTCTACCCTCGACACAACCAACCTAAAACCAACCCAAGCCGACAACTATAAGTGGGTTAAAAACTCATCTTAAGACGGTCACACAAAAACAACTAATAACATGTATGGCTCGGTCAAACTCCATTTGGGACGGTCAACGGCAGTCTATGGTGGTCAAACACGGTCCTAAGGTGAGTTGGGGTCGAGGCGGGTCTATGGTATAAATTAATTAAGTTATAAATAGTGTAAGACGGTTTACCTCTCGTCTTAAGGCGGAGTGACGAAATACTTTTCTTCTTCTTCCAATCTCCCTCTTTTCTCACTTTTTTTCTCTCTAAGTTGATGGTGGATTTTTGGTGGATTACAAATGGATAGGGTAAGGGATAAGGTAGTATGTAAATGTATGGAGGGAGTATAATACATGTATTATGTATTATTATTATTATTTATATTATTTCCTCTCGTATATAATACGTATAAAATACAATATAATATTATTTATATAATTATAAAATACGAGATATTACACAAATCTTATTCGGTCGAGTAACTTTCCTAGTCGGTCGAGTAACTTTCACTCGACCGAGTGTCACACCGAGTTACTCTAAAAGTTTGGGTTATTACATAAATCACTTGATTTCGAGTTATTTTGCAAGTTGTGTTTATTTCATTCCAAAGTGGTATCAGAGCCAGGTTAACACAATTCCATTGTTGTGTTAATATTGGGTTTTCAAACCTTGTGAGTTCATTATCCTAACTACAAGAAAAACACAATAAACAACCATGAGTGAAGAGAGACTAACTGGAATTGAGAGTCAAGTGACTAAACTCTCGGAACAATGTGAGTTGTTACTAGGCTCATTCAATGCCTTCATGAGCAACACTCCAACACCACCACCAAGGCATGGAGCACACCATGGCAGGGGTAGGACAGGTCGTGACCTTATGGGAAGAGGAAGAGCTCAAGGTGGCCGTGAGGAGCAAGCTAGTTCAGATTTGGATGAGTTCATGTATTAAGCCTTTCAAAGAAGTTCAAGCAAGGATCCAAAGGTAGACATTCCTGATTTTTATGGTTCATTAAACCCCGAGGATCTATTTGATTGGTTTAGGATTATTGAGAAAGTCTTTGAGTTTGAAGAATAGTCAGATTACAAAGCTTTTAAAGTTGCAATCTTGAAATTCAAAGGCTATGCATCTCATTGGTATGAGAACTTAAAGATTCAAAGGAAAAGAGATGGGAAAGAACCTATTAAGTCTTGGTTAAAACTGAAAAGAAAGCTTAAGGATAAGTTTGTACCTAAAGAATACATTCAAGACATGTCCATTAGGCTTACCCAACTTAAACAAGACCAAAAACCAGTTGAGACCTACCTTAGGGAGTTTGAGAAGCTTACCTTACAATGTGAGTTCAAAGAGAAACCCAAACAAAAGATTGCAAGGTTTGTTGAAGGTTTGGACCCTAAGATTGCTAGAAGAATTGAAATGAGTCAAGTGTTGTCATTTGAAGAGGCTACAAGCTTGGCATTGAGGGTTGAGAGATTGGGCAAAGGGAGAGCCACCACCCCCAAATCACCATCCAAAACAGCCCCTTACCAAAAACCAGCCGAGACCAAGGTGGTTGAACCACCTCCCCAAAACAGAATCCCCACCCTTGACAAAGGCAAAACACCCATGAACCCTCACCAAAGCACCACGGCTTTAAAGAGATGCTATCAATGTCAAGGTTTTGGTCACTTTGTTCAAGATTGTCCAACCAAGAAAGCTCTTAGTAGCTTTGAAATAGTTCATTGGGGTGAAGATGAGGTACTTGTTTGTGATGATGAAATGGAAGAAAGGGAGCAAGAGGAGGTTAACATAGTGGTAAAACCATATTCGGGGTTGAGCCTAGTCATGCAAAGAGCTTTGAGCACCCAACCATTGGAAGTGAACCAATGGCTCCAACTTTTTAAGTCTAGGTGCACCATTGAGGGAATGGCTTGTACTCTCATCATTGATGGTGGAAGTTGTACCAATGTAGCTTCTACTACTCTTGTTAAGAAGCTATCCTTGCCTACACTAGACCACCCTAATCCTTACAAACTGAAATGGTTAAACAAGGAGGCTGAAATTCAAGTGGATAAACAATGCTTAGTCTCCTTCTCCATTAGCAAAGACTATGTTGATGAGGTTCTTTGTGATGTCCTAGCCATGGATGCTTGCCATCTCCTACTTGGCAGGCCTTGGGAGTTTGATAAGAACTCAATACATCATGGGAGATACAACATTTACACATTTGAAAGAGGCAAGCAAAGGATAGTCGTAACACCCTCCACGTTTGAGCCTTCTAAGGAGGCAATGTTGATCAAAAATGCTGAAATGGTTCAAAGGCAATGTGATAGAGAGGAGTCCTATGTTCTCTTTACCAAGAATGAGGCCAAGGAACCATAAATGTCGTGGCCAAGGGCTGTCCAAGAGCCAAGCAAGTCTTGTGGAGGCATGCTCCTAAATGAGTCTTCAAATGAATGGTCTACTTCTAAGAGGCTCAAGCCGCGAGTTAAGCTCAAGACAGGAAGTATTTGGGGAAGAGAATCAGTCCATGGAGGTCCTCATGACTCCATTCAAATGCAATAACAACAAGCAAGGGAGTTCAAGAGCATGGGAAAGCAATGTGAAGCTCCTATTCATGCCCTAGCAAATGTCAATGGGAATGGCTTTGATAAGGGGCTGCCCTTTCACCAATGTTCAAGCCACGTCCTAGCCTTGAAAGGGAAGATATTGGCACCAAGAAACAAGCCATGCCACTGTCCAAGGATGTCCAAAGGCTGCACACAAAGAATGATCAAGCCAAGTCCTTATTTGAAGGGTTGCTCTTTGGTTGTCCTAAAGTTTCGGTCCCTATTTTAACTAGTTCATTTGGGAATGAATGCAAGGCTAATGACAAGGTTAAGAAGGCTGTCCATTCACGGATTCCATGGCCAAATGATGGCTTGAGTAAAGGGGAGAAAGGTCCCAAAGGACGGGTCAAAAGGAATGCTCACAATCATGCTCCATTCAAGTTATGTCAAGGAGGTTGTGAGAAAAAGCCCAAGGCTCCTAAGCAAGTCCATATTTTCAGGCCTAGAGATCTTGTGTGGGTGCAAATAGGCAGGAGAAGAGCCATTGGAAAGGGAAAGACTAAGCTCATGACAAATGAAGAGGGTCCATTCAAGATGAACAAGAGAATTGGGTCCGACAAGTACAAGGTTAAACTCCAAGGCATGGGTGAAGTCCATAGCATTTTCGACCTTCATGATTTGAGTCCAAGTCAAGAAGAGCTTGAGGGTGATCATTTCTAGGATTTGAGGGCAAATCCTTTTGAAGAAGGGGAGGTTGAAGTAAAACGAGCAAGCATTGGAAAAGAGCCTCATTTGCCCGGTTTTGGACCTTGTCCTAGATTGAGGTCCTTAGCCAAATCCGTCTAATAAGGACTCGTGCCATTTTTCAGTTTAGGATGATTTTACAATGAGATTAGAGCATTTTTGTTTAGGAACTCTTGATGAGTTAAGGAATTAATCACGGCCAAAAGCTAGCCACAAAACCGGGTGGCCTCATTGAACACGGTTTGCAAAGCTAGTACAAGGGTCGCTTTCACCGTTCCTAAACTGGCCAAGACAACTCCTAATCCTTTTGTGATGCTCTAAGATTATATTGGAAGGTCCTAGCTGGTCCCCTGATGAATTCAAGGCTCCTTATTTAAAGCTTAAATAAGACCATTAGCTAACAAACAACGGAAGCAAGGCCAAGGACTTTGTCCAGCAATTTCCAGCCGTTTATCCTAGCTGCCAAGGCTGGCACTTTACCTTATATTTTGTGATCATTCAAGCTTGTACTTTTGTCCTAATGCTCCTTCACTTAAGGGTCACAAGCTTAACCAAGAAGAAGGACCACAAGTCCTTTGTTGCAGCAATTCTGGCCGTGGCTTTTGAGCAGCCAAGGCTGGCCATGTTGGCCTTTATTTTGTCAAAAGATTTGTGCAAGTGCCAAGTAAACAAGGAGGACCACAAGTCCTTATTTGGCAGCCATTCCAACCGTCCAAGTTAGCTGCCAAGGACCCTATTTGTTTTGTTTTTGTTGCTTTTCCTACTTTATGTTTGTACCTATTAGAGGACCATTGTAAGCTCTAGGATCCTATGTTAGATGGATGGCTAGGATGCTCTTTCTTGGCCTATAAAAGCCAAGTTATCTCATGTAACAAATCAGATTAATTTGAAATTAAAAACATGAGTTTTAAGAGGTTTATCATAACCCTTGATTAGTTCTTTGCTTAGTGCTAGAACAACCCCATTGCTTAGTGCTTGGGTCGTGTATTAGGCTTGCTTTGTGATCTGGCCGAGTACATAAGGGGACGAGTTCATGCTTTGTGATCTTGAACAACATCTCGAGTCTTGAGCTTGCTTTGTGATCTTGCTCATTTCATATCCTTGTTCTCTTCTTGTGTCAGTTTTTAGTCCCATTTGTGAGTCTTTTTCGTGTTTGTTTAAGGTGATTCATTTCGTGAAATTCCTTTAACAAAACAGTCCATTTGTGTGTTCAATCTTGAGTCTTAAATCACTTGATTTTGAGTTGTTTTGCAAGTTGTGTTTATTTCATTCCATAAAGATATCTAAAAGGTGTCATGGGAGGATAAGCAGCAAACAAAGGGTAAGTCGGGAGGGTGCAAGAGTAGCTTAAAAGGCAAAATAAAAGGGAGTTTAGAAGAATGGTAAGCATCAAGAAGTGGGGAATAAGACAAGGTACGCTAAGGATGAGGAAAATCTTTGAGGAAGTAGAGGCATTCTTCAAAAGGTTGAACAAATCTTCAATTCTCGACGTAGGCACCAAGTCTTTATCGCCACACAGGTAAGCTCATGATTCGCAATCAAAGTATAAATAAAGAGGCATTCAACACAATTAGCAAACAAGTTAGAGCCTAATAAAGGGCAATCACAATGTAGGCTACCACCTTAGGTCATTAAGTCTACCCATCTCTCATTCATTATTCAAACTCAAGTTCAAAATTAAGTTAAGGGTACACGTGTGTGCGTCGGGAGCAACTTAGGCTCTGATACCAACTGTAAACCCCCACGATAAACGTGGAATAAAATAAGAGTAAAATAGCGGAAAATGTGATATTTTTAAAAACTTTACTTTACTCATTGAAATTTAAACAAACGGGAGTTTACTAAAATAAAATGAATTGAGTACGGAAATAAAAAGAAGACTTAGGTTGATACAAACCAAGTCTAGAAAACAAGGGGAAAAGATATCCCACGAATATGTATATTAAAAGGTGAGTCTAAACAACGATAACTAAAGTCCAAGGTCAATTTCTCGCTAGCTCACACGTCTTCGCCCCACGAAAGCATCACTAACACTTGTCATTCATGTAAACATGAACGCCACATTCAGTGGGGAGTAACTCAAGGTTCTTCCGGCCACAATACATCAAACGGCACATACCATAGAACTCATGCAAGTAGCATATTAAGCATGTGAATAATAAGGGTAAATAAGAGATTAGACAAAGTAAACATGATAGGATATCATATGTTACGGATAAACAAGACTAACAACATAATACATGTGAATGAAAACGATAAACATTTATTATGAAAACCAAATAACATACAATGAACGGAATGAGACTACTAACGTCACGTTCATACTTATGGCTTGCATCTCACCATAAGTGCAAATGGGAACGTCTGAAAGTCATATACAAAGCACAGAAAGTGGCTACGAATGTCACAGGCGTACTTTAAGGCTTGCATCTCACCATAAATACGAATGGGACCAACCAAAAGTCACCGCAAACATGTGTCCGGCTCAGAGGCTACCTTTAAAGCATGTCCGAGGTACACAAGCAAGTAACCGACTCAAGATGTGTAAGACATTTACAAGTATAGACCTGCAAGACAATTGCTACTCTGGCTCAACGGTTACCTTTAAAACATGTCTGAAGTACAACACCCAAGTATCTTGGCTCAGTGGTTACCTTTAAAACATGTCCAAGATACAACCCCAATCCTCCTGGTAGAACGACGAGAATAATACAGTCCTAGTCTAAACCTGGCCAGACTCTCGGGATGGATGTCACCCGATTCGACATACGACAATCCAATCGTATCGAAGACTCGAAACATGGTACTTCGCCCAGGGTAAGTCCTCTTCATCTAACTTTTGATGATGTGGAATCTGAACTAAGCTACTGGTCGACTGTTGTGTTTTGTTATGTGCTGGGGGCGAATCCGCCGTTTAAGGTCATTGATGGGTACATAAAGCGCATCTGGGGATATATACAGATTATGATAAAATTTCATTCTTATCAAATTGAGTATTCCTGGTGCGCTTCAAAACTGAAGCTATGAAGTTGCGTGTTCTGCAAGCTGGACCGATATTTTTTGATAATAAACCAGTTGTTGTTAAGGAATGGAGTCCCAGTGCTAAGTTGGTAAAGGAGGCGGTTGACATAGTCCCTATTTGGATTAGGTTTTATGGTCTTCCTCTTAAGTTCTGGGGTTCTGCCTTAATGAAGATTGCTGGCTTGGTTGGACCGCCTGTGAGATGTGAGTGACAGTAACACTCAATTGAAAACTTTCTTGGGGCACGCAAGAGTAATGGTAGAGGTGAAGGTGGATGCAGATTTGGCTGATGTAATTTTGTTTAAGACGAATTGGATGTAGTGCATAGGCAAATAGTGCACTATGAATGGAAACCTGTGAAGTGTACTAAGTGCCAAGGTCTGGGACATTTAGACAAGGACTGTAGGGGAAAGAAGCCAGCTATGTTTCGTGGAGCAGGGAGGAAAATTTGGGTACCTAAGGTGGTTCAACCTATGGTGGGGCCTACTGCTCCTGTGGAACCTAGGGTGGACCCAGTGGCCCCTCCATCTCAAGGTCAAATGGTTGTTAGGCCTTTGGTTACTCCCACTATTTCAGAGGGGCTTGATGATATTGTTACACCCATGCCAAATGCTGCTCTTAGATCCTTCACTCCTGCTAGAATCATCACCAAAATGACTTGACAAGGTGGAGTTTCTATGGGTAAGGGGAAAATTACTTATTTGGAGGTGTTGGAGCATTCTGTTCGATACAGGAGGGTTCTAGCAGATGAAATGGAAGGTTGTTCCTCTCGATTTGGAAATGGGTAGCATTGGGTTTTGGAACGTACGAGGTATTACTAGTAGTAATAAGCAGAATGATGGTAGATGGTTTATGCATAACAATAATGTAGGTGTTTTTGGTTTATTTGAAACTAGAGTTAGAAATATAGCTATAAATAAGGTTCATCAGGGCATTGGGCACAACTGGGCTATGGTGCATAATAATAGTACTCATGTAGGAGGTAGAATTTGGATTGTGTGGGATCCTGGGAATTACAGTGAGGATGTACTAGGTATGGAAGCTCATGTAATTCATACTAAGGTTACATTCATACCTACTGGGTGTGTTTGGTGGATGTCTATGGTTTATGGGTTGAATAGGGTGGCTGAAAGACTTCCTCTCTGGCACTCTATCAGTAATATGAAGGAAATTGTGCATGGGCTATGGACAGTCATGGGAGATTTCAATAATGTTTTGGCCATGTGTGAGAGGATTGGTTCTGAGGTGTCTAATTCTGAAATGAGAGATTTTCATGCTTGTGTGGAAGTCTGTGGTTTAATGGATCTCCCTACTCAAGGTGCCTTTTTCACATGGACTAATAAACATGAACCTGGGGACATGGTTTTTAGTAGAATTGACAGAGCTATAGTGAATGATTAGTGGTTAATGCAGTTTCCTGACACTACTACTATGTTTCATCCAGAATGGTTGTTTGACCATTGTCCTTGTACCATCAATTTATGGCCAGTGGTAGATAGGAAGCCTGGGAGTTTTAAATACTTCAACATGTGGGGGTCTGATCCTGGTTTCAAGGACCTTGTTAAGGAGATATGGAGTAAAAATGTTGATGGGTATTTGATGTTTCAGGTGGTTAAAAAGTTGAAGTTCCTGAAGCACCCACTGAAAATGTTGAATGGGTCTGACTATGCTAATATTGAAACATCAGCTAATGTTGCTAGAGTGTTCCTTCAACACACTCAGATCAAATTGCAAGCTGATCCTACTAATATTCAGCTGCAACAGAATGTGAGAGATGCTGTTAGCAGTTATAAGGTTCTGGATGAGGCAAGGTTGAGTTTTTTGGCCCAGAAGGCTAAAGTACAATGGTTAAGTGAAGGAGATGACAACACTCATTACTTTCACAGTAATATCAAGGCCAGAAGAATAAGTATTAGAGTGTTGTGTATTCAAGACATGAATGGAAACACCTGACAGGCTGGTCGTATACCTATAAAAAATAACCAACTGGCTCTAAGAAATATAGCTAGGGAAGTCGAGTCGATCTCCACAGGGAGATGGGAAAAATGTCAGCTTTAACTAAATCTGTCACGGTAACTAATGTGGGGGTTTGAAATTGTTTGTTCTAAACTAAAGAGAGGAAGGAAGAGAGAAGAGGTAAGAGAAATAAGCAAATAGAGGAAAGGAGCTAAGACAGTCGGTTCACCATGATCATTCAGTCAAGCAATCTAGGTCTCAGGTCAATGCACATTTGGTCTGCGGGGTAGTGAATATCTCCTTTCGGTCTCAATTCACCCTAAAGCACAAATAGCTTAGCTTCCGCCCTCACTACGGTGCGCTAATGTTCGCTACGAGTCTCACCGCCCTTCCAACCTTCCGGTCCAGGTCAAGGTTTACTATGATTGAATGACTAATTGCGTCGACTCAATTAGACAGAAACAATTAAATGTAGCGATTAACAACACAAACTACACAAGCATATAACCTAATAAATCGATTACTATCCCTTCATAATCATGGATTCCCTAAGTCTTAGCAAAGCAAATTAGCTACGTATCATCATTGGATCAACAACAATAATGCATAGACAATAGAAATTAAACATGATAATAATGCAAAAGAGAGATTGAATAAGAACAATGATGAAAAGCAATCAGAGAAGGGAAGAAAATTAATGGCAATAAAAAAAAGAGATTATGATTCAGAAAATAAAGAAGAATAATGTGCCGATTACAGGTTCAGAATCTGAGTAATAGCCTAGAGTTTGGTAGAAAAGAGTAAAAGAGAAAAGAAGAAGTTAGTCCCCCCTCCGCGTGTAACGCAGTCTACTGCCTAAAGTAGCACACGAAATCCTTCTCCTAACCTAATCCAAAAGCCTAATTACCAAGCCCATATGAAAATAGGCGGAAGAATTTAATTACAGAGCAAAACTTCTCGATCGAGTAGAGTTAAACCACTCGATCGAGTAACTAGCAGCAATTCCTCTCGATCGAATGGAAAAACCGTTCAATCGAGGACTTCTTATAATGGCCATCTCGATTGAGTAAGCAAATAACTTGATCGAGTGAAACTCCGAGAGATAAAGCATTCGATCGCGGAAAAGAGGTCGATCGAGCTATATTGGCACGTAAGGTACTATGACACCTTCCGAAATCAGCTCACGCGTCTTCAAAGTGATGGATTCCGAGCTCCGATTCCTTTTTTCTCCATAAATGCATGCAAATAGGACGAGTTTAGGCTTGATTTATCTTATTTCCGGTCTGTACCTGCAATTTACACAAGACAAACCAAAGTAGACTATTCGGGGGTATTTGTAGCTAGATGCCACGTAAAATAGTACAGAAGTGCGTGTAAAAATGAGGTAAAAACCTTATATAAAATACACGTATCAAATCTCCCCAAACCAAACCTTTGCTTGTCTCCAAGCAAACTATGAATGCAACTAAGAAAAAACAGTGGAACGGGACCAACGCATCAGCGACAAATTATCCGCCAAAGTCAGTTTAATGCAACAACTAACAAAGTGGTAAGTGATAAGTGCGAACGAATTAAATCAATGCTTCAAACTTACTGAACCGTCGATGTAACACCCCAAGAGATTGAGAGAGCATTTGTCCCATATTGGGAAAATATGGAGCTTGTGATATGTTTATAAGGGATTCCACCCACCACTTAGTAACAAGGCCTTGTACTTTTGGGCTTAAGTGAGGACAAAACGGGCCCAAAAGTGAACATCTCATCGTAGGTGAGGTGTGTTACGACGGTGGTGGGTCGGGTTGTTATAAATGGTATCAGAGCGGCCCTGCGACCGTGTGGTGAGCCTGTGGTCGGGAGTACCCGGGTCACCCACCTAGCGGAGGAGGATTCTGGGCTGGGCTGCGGTCAGCCTCCGGGCACAACGAGGACGTTGTGTTATTTAAGTGGGGGAGTTTGTAACACCCCAAGAGATTGAGAGAGCATTTGTCCCATATTGGGAAAATATGAAGCTTGTGATATGTTTATAAGGGATTCCACCCACCACTTAGTAACAAGGCCTTGTACTTTTGGGCTTAAGTGAGGACAAAACGGGCCCAAAAGTGAACATCTCATCGTAGGTGAGGTGTGTTACGACGGTGGTCGGTCGGGTTGTTATAGTCGACCTTCCAAGACTCAAAGATATCGGACTCTCGCGGGTCGCTCATCGCTCAAATTTAAGCACATGGTGAGTATATAAGTGAAAGATAGAAAGAAGTAAAGACACTCACCTAACTCGACCTATAAGAGCATGCATGCAGTTAACATGAATAAAGTCTCTACAACCGTACATACGCATTCCAACCAAACTAATGACCAAGACACATGCCGAGGACTTACAATTGAGTAAATGAGGTAATGGATAATGTAATACCCGTCATTTTTATTATTATTTCTTTTATTACATCGTCTTTGAAAATTGTCAAAACTATTTTATCATTTTAAAATCCTTATAATGCGTTAGATTTTATGTTCATTTACGTACGTAGTGGTTTTGGTTAGTAGTAATAATAACTATAGTACTAACCTTTTAATATTTTAATATATTTTATATTATATTATATGATTATATTATTATTTTATTGATTTCCTATTTAGAGAAAAGAATCACATATGGATGGTTTCATACTTTCACCACATTATTCCATGCGAAAGTTTTTAGGCTGTGATTTCATAAATTTTTCCTTATTTCAATTTCGTTCCATCATCTTTTGCCTTATTTCGCAAGACAAATTATAATATTACGATTTCCATAATTTTATCTAACCCTAGCTATATAAATACCGCACCCGTCAAACATACTCTTCCCTTACGCAAAACAAAGTCTTCAAAGAAGTCCGTCCTTTCTCACGCAAAGCTACACACACCGAGTTTCTCGCTGCCATCACGTTTTAATCTCGCTATAGTTCATCTCCTTCATCTTAATAAGCCCTTTGGTGCCCTTCGAGGTAGGTTTCATGTTTCTTTTCGTTCTTTGTATAACTCACGGTTTATAACACGAATATGAATGGAACCGAGTCGGGTTTGGGACTAATAACATGAGTCAATAGCGATTAATTAGGGTCGTTTTGGATGTATATTAAGACGTCTTTAGGCTGTTTAATGGGTGGTTTAGGTGCTGGACAGAAGTGTGCAGAGTGCTCTGTTTTGGGTCGGTTTCGGTAAATTTTGTAAAGCTATTGTACTTTCGTTTTAGCATCTTATGGTTTGAAACTTTTGGGACTTACTAATATGATTATAAGGCATGTAATGATGGTTTAATTTTGCTTGTTTATGGAGTAGACAAGTCGAGTTTAGCTGCTCTGTTCTCGTGATGTTAAGGGGTCGCTTGGGGTCTGTTTTGTGTCGAACTTGTTGGGTCTAGTTATTCGATTGTCATGGTGGCTGATTGTGAGCTTGATTATGCATCGGTTTGGACGTCGTATTTGGAGCATAAACTTGAGCGTACATGTGGTATTTGGAGTGTGTGGTTGTCGGGGCTGTCCAGTAGAGCGTAATGGGGATGTGCGTTGAGGTTGGTTGTCGATGGCGTAGTTGTACTATGATTGTGTTAATGGTTAAAAGGCGTTTCGGATGTTCGACGTGAAGAAGGTGTGAGCTTGTGTGTAGTATTATGACGTAAATCAAATGGGTCAATTTGGGTGAAGTTACAGGGAGTATAGGTGGTGTCCTCTTACGAGTCTAATTGTTTTACCAATCAGTCAATAGCTTACTCCGTATAATATAGTGTATTATAAGACGGGTACACTACACTTGGTTGRGGAGCTTAACTTAACTAGTAATTACAATCGAGTCATATAGTATAACAATTTACTAGATGGTTATTAATTACTCCTTTAATAATTATTTGTAGAGACTGAGTGGGTCGAGGAGCCGTTTTAGCTTCTTTCTCTTGTGTGACTATTTGCTTGCTTATTCGAGGTAAGTACGATTGCGTCTCTCCTTCTAATTATTTCTAAAGCTTCCGCTTGTGCAAATGTATTTACTAAACGAATTTTATTTACTCCTTCTCAAATGTTATTACTTTTGTTTATACAACAATATTTCACATTACTACTCTGAATTATTTATATTGGCTTGAACTACTCTCTACTTTGTGAACTATCTTTATAACTGTCTTGACAACTACTTTTATTTTATCTCGATGATCCCATTTATCTGATAGTGAGACTCTTGCTACTACTACTACTTATACTCCTGGGGGTAATTGATCGCACCCTCCCCTCTGTTCTTCTCACTGTAGGCCGCAGTGAGGGTATGCATACTTATAGACTTTGGGCTCCTGAGCAATTAATTTCTGCTCCTTACTTACTTGGTTCATAGTTGCGTTTCAACTATGTACTTCCACTATCATGCTCTATCTGGACATCGGATGAAACTCTCTCTCTCTCTCTTATACTTTTATACTTTGTTATATACTCTTTCTTACGCCACTTTTGTTTTATGTATTTATTT
>JAGPOY010000536.1:10522-33259 GCA_018983105.1 Silene uniflora | reverse complement strand
TGATATTTTATGTTCGAATTTACATTTTATTATGAATATTTGAACAATGTTTTTATATATGTCAAATCTTTGACTTTTTTTAAAAAAAAATTTTTTATAGATATCATTCGAAAACAGATTATTTGTATTTGAAGATATCTAGTATTAATAGAAATTTTCGAGGTATTAAGGTAATGTTGAAAATATTTTTGTGATGCTAAGCACAAACACATAAATCTTACTAGGATCGAAGATTTATATATTGTCTGCCACTTTATTAGTTCATATTCAAATTTGCAACAATCACCTCTATGACACATAAGCTAATATAAAGATATTGAGATGGACTTGTATGAACACGATTTAATTCATAGAAGAAATTTCTGGTGTTCATTTTCCATATACGTGCATGGTAGACTTCCTACACAAAGTCCCCAATATATTTTTCAGAATCTTTCTCCGATTAGCATCTTATCGCGTACGTATTTTTTAGGGCATACGTTGGAAAAACCGTAAAGTTATATTTTGGTTATTTCCTTATACTCCCTAGACTTTCCTACACTTTGACTAATTTTGAAAATTTAAAGTATTATATTATTTTAATAATATAATTATTATTATTTATTACTACATCAGTCAAAAGTAAACAAACATTAGTCAAGAAGCATGCAATTGAATTGACCTAACAAAATCTAGTCAAGCTGTAAATATAAATCCAGATATACATAAACCTTTTGTACTGATTTGCACGTCACTGTTTTTTTCCATGTTGTTTACAACGAAATTCCCATGAAATAAAAGTAATTATTCATTCTAATGCAAATCTCGTACGACACTTTAACAGTTTTAGCTTAGTGATTAAGATAGAAGTACGAGAATATTAAATTAAGAATGATACTGTAGTAAATACGTACGCAGGATAATAAGGAGAAGGGATTAAGAAGGCGTCTCCACGGTCCGCCAAGCAAAACATGAGAGTTTCGCTAGCACCTGTCGCTCCACCACTCATCACTATTCTATCTGGATCGAAAGTGACTCTTTCATCTCTCGCTTTCCCCATAAATTTTGCAACAGCCTGTTCAAGACAAAATAGGAAAACTTGCCGTCATTAATTAGTGATCGAACCAACTATAATCAATGATTACGATTTTATACGTTATTTTAAGCGCAAATTCTATTGTACGATCGTCATACGTTATTTTAAGTAATTGATGCTAGCAAGAACCATCTATTATATATCGTTGATATATATAGCAATTAAACTTTTCAAAGACTAAACGTATAACATTTACCAATTTTCCATTTTTCATAAGCACGTGCATGTTTACTACTTATGGCCATGCACGAGACATTTAGTTATCAATGGCGGAATTATTAGACACAAAATAAAAAAAAATTATTTTATTTTGAATTTTTTATTAATACTACTAAATAAATTTTTTCAAAAAATATATTTCCTAGGTGTTAGGTGTCCATTGTCGACAACACTGATTAATTATCACCTTGCAGTGAATGATCGTCTGTCTACTTGTACTTTATTTTCAAAATAAAAATATAAGAGGGACTTACACTTCTGAACTCGGGCAGTCCATGATAATCTTGAAAATTGGCAATGTCCAAGAAGCTATTAACACCTTCATTTGTACAAATGGAGGCTTGTGGATTCTTGATTATCCACTCCTTGATTAAATCAAAGCAAAGCTGCATGGCACATTTATAAAACGTCACATGACATGTTCATTATACTTTTTATAGAACTATACTTTATACAAGAAAAATAATTATTGCATTATGCATAATTCATACGAGTATTATTATCATTTTATGAAAAATTATCAAGTTTTTAGTCTGAAATGAAGGGTCAAAGTGTTATACCAATGTCCAAATGTCAAGTGTCAGACATAGGTATACAGGGTCATATGAAGTGTCGAAGTAAACATAAGATATGACGGAAAGGCTAAAAACCTGATTTTCTGCCAGACCCATTTGAATAACACCATTAGGATTCTTAGTTGAATGATAAGGATCTCTATCATAGGCTTTCCACCCATCAAAGTACTCCAAATTCTCACCATGTCCATTGTTCGTCGCGATTTTCGAAAGAATTTGATGATTGTAGTTATTCTCTATTGAACTCATTTTGTGAATCTATGAAATATTGCAATACACAATTCCAAGTAAGTGTTGGTTTTCTAAAGATATATTTTGAAGAAATAATATGTTTGTTTTTTATAATTGTTTTTGTGTTTGTTGAGGGGAACTATGAAAGAGTGAGGGGTATATATAGGGAGAGAATGATGTAGAATTTATGTATGTTGTGAGAAGACCAAGACCAATGAGGAATAAGGTTGAGATATAATGTGAGGAATTTATAGGAAATCAAAGTTATCAACTCATGAAAAGTCCATTATTATTGCAAAAAGGTCCTAAAGATGAAGGTATACCGAACCTAACTAGGGCTAAAAGTAAAAAGATACGAATACATGAATTCTATTTTAAGACCGTCGTATGTGCGACGAGAAAAAAATGACCACTTTTTGATAAATAATTATCACTTTTGAGTAAATAATGGTTTCTTATTATGACTAAACATGATCATTATTTTTTGTGGTCACTTTTTGAAAAAGACACGAAAAAGACCGTCTTACAGGATAATTGTTGATAGAAATAAAAGAGATTAAATAATTATGTAATTAAAGAGGTGTAAAGTTGGCCGGTTAATAATTATACCGTAATTGCTTGCGTAAGTGAATTAATGTGTTAAGCTCCACATACCACGTGAGAAGAAGAAAAGTGTTGGTTCATCGATGGTGTTCTAACTCTCTTAAACTTCATTTTCAATGCCTTTTGTGTGGATTGTGTTATACTTGTGTTTTAATTTTGGACTGCGCAATACTATTTTGGCGAGAAATTCTTCTTCTATACCTTCTAGGGGTGGACTTGAGGATGGGTCGGGCTTGGACAAGGGACCCGAAATCAGCCCGACATATGGGGTTTCATGCGGGCCGGGCAATAAGGGACCCGAGAAGCGGGTATGGGGCGGGTCGGGTTTAATATTATGGGCCCAGCAAAACAGGCCCGGAATAAGGGGTGAGTTCGGGTTGGGCTGGGCTGGGCTGCATGCGGGTCGGGCAAAAAGAAGCCCAAGGGGCGGGGCGGGCCAAAAGTAGCCCTACGAGCAGGCTGAGCCAGGTCAGCCCATATGTTTGACCAACCTTAATTAGTGTGGACCTTGCCAATAACACGAGTCAACCCACTCCGACCTGACCACCCATACATGTTGTTTGGTCGACCAAGCCGACGCAGTTTAGGCCGTGAAAAATTAACTCCGGCTCATGTTGCTTGTCAAAATCCCAACAAAAGAGTAAAAAAATAAGATTCTTAATTATTGTAATTGGTTCGATCTCAGATATATTTAGAAAGGTCGTGTCAGTGAAACCCGGCTTGGTGGTATGGTTCGTGGTCAGGTCTATTTTGGTATATCACGTTATTTTGTATCTTAGATAGCTAATAAAAGTTTTTCCAGTAATTACAGAATATCAAAGCCGGATAGGATTGGTAATCATATTTTTTCTTTAACTCGAAAAAATTTGGGAGCCGCTTTGACAGAAATTGTCATCTATCAAGAGGGCTAGCGTCCCTGCTATCCTCAAATCTTGGCTTCGCGACTATAAAGACATTTTTGTTATATAAAGCTAAATTGATAATTACTATTCCTTCTATTATTTTATACTCCCTCTCATCCAGATCAAAGATAACACTTACTTTTTGACACTATTCAGGGTCGTAGGGAATCTTTGATATTATTCTTAATCTATAAGAAAAAATATATAGACATGTGAGATTTTGTTTGATTTATCGTCATGAATGCTACAAGAATATCAAACTTTTATAATTTTTAATAATGTGTAACTAAAGATATTCACGTTCCAAAACGTGTATCGGCAAGTGTGATAAAGCAAGTGTTACCTTTGGTCTGGATAAGACGGAGTAGATGGTATTTTTTAAAAGCCTCTAATTAACCTCTAATTACACACAAAAATACTAATAAAAAAAATATGAAATTTTATCGTCAAATTTGTCATGAAATTTTCTCACATAGAGCATCATTTCATATTATTTGCTCATATATTGCGAGAAAGTACCTATTATGATTATCACGTTACAAATTTGTACCTAAAATGAAATTTCAACGGCTTTTTAAGTGATATTAAACCAGTTCTAGGCACTCGTTTAAACTTAATTTCTGTTTCTATATTCATATCGGTTCAATTCAATTTAGATCATTGTGATCTGTCAATATAGTTTTGTTCATAACACTTTAGTGTATTAACTAAGATGTAAGATGACATATAATTTTTGTGTTTTAATTATTTGTTTACATTATTTGATTGAAACATCTCTCACAATGAATGTAAAAGGTGAACTAGTGATTGGTAGTGAGGGAGTAGGGTATTATACTATTATTGTACTTAAAAGTTCTTCATTGGGTTGTTAAATTTTATACGTTCTATATGACTATGATAACATATAATTCTTCTGTTTTAATTATCTGTTTACATTTGATTAAAACATGTCTTATAATGAATGTAAAAGGTAAACTGGTAATTGGTAGTGAGGGAGTAGGCCTAGGGTATTATCGTACTTAAAAGTTCTTCATTGTGTGATTGAATTTTATACATTCTATATGACTAAGACTTTGTTCTTTCTAGCTTATTTATCACACATTTTAGTTCAACTCAACTTTATTTAATTCAGCTCAGCCATACGACTCATACTCAAATTAACTCTAACTTCAGCTCCATTAAGTTACTTCAGTTCAACTCAGCTTTATTCAATTCAGTTCAATTTAGTTCAGTTCAATTCAGCTCCTATATATATTAACCAAAAAGAAGAATGCACATACAACCTATTTGGAGATTATTTTTCTCCCAATTTTTTCTCTCATTTTACCTTTGAGTAGTTGATTGAAGTTTTGAGTTTTGACCATTAATTCCTAATATATAACGGAAACAAAATACACAATTTATTGGAGTATGTTTGATTTATAAAAACAATAACAAAGCTTAATGTGGATGAAACGCTGGAAAAGATGGGATATTAATTTGTCTATAATGACTAATGAGAATAGAAAGTCTATACTTGACGAGATGGAGACTTGTGTTTAAGACTTTATTGTATCTAGTGCAACATGTTACTTTCTCGATCAACAATTGCTGAATTGCATACACAATCGATTTTACATGGTGAATTTCATTAGGAAACCTATGGCAGGACTCTTGAATTAAAATTGAACAATAGCATATATGTTACGCAAAGGTCTTATTATAGTGATTAAGACTGAGGTATCGTGATAATAGGTCACGCATTCGAATAACGTAACCCTCCCTCTTTATATTATGATAACTTTGCGCCTCATCATTTGAGACAAAGAAACATATACTCCTGTCTATGGTCTCAAGTCCGTCATGAGCAAATAACTCATTTGAAACCTAATAGTATTTCTATGATAAAAACCGGTTTTTTCTTAGTTAGTTTAGGAGTTATTCAATTATCTTCTCGTTTATGAACGTGAAATAGTTACATGCAACATCTTAAATTAAATTATATTCACATAGGTCACTTCTTGCCCCTTTTGACTAGATGTTCAACAAATCAAGTTGTTTAAATTCTCCCATTTGCCCTAGAATTTGGTCTTCTTTCGTGTGTGATCATAAAATAATCAAATTTAGGATATGTTTCTTATACTTAATTAATTCAAAGTTCACTTCAATCTTTATCACAATTCTGTTAAGGAGAATTTTAATCTAAAAAACCGTAACCTTAGTTAATCCTTTTCACAAGACCCTCAAAATCAATTTAGGCCGCACATAAATTCTTTTTGAAGAACATATTCGTTTTAAATTTAAAACATATCAAATAGATACTGTCTAGGGATTAACAAAAAAACTTGTCTAGTGTGAGTAAGTGAGCTATCTGTCTGTCCTAAGAGGACATGTCCGTCTTAAAATTGACCAACCAAGAAATGAGATACTACCACTACCGTCCACCATAGGTTAGATCTAGTACTAGGCCTACATGTGGAGAGAGTGATGAAGTCATAAAGGAGTTAATTAGACGTAGTTATCTATCTCTTTGCCAAATAGAAGAAGGGTGGTTTGGGGTAGTAAATGCGAGCAATGTGAGTCAGCTTGAACGTGTCAAGGTAACAAGGACAAGTTGTTTGGGTATGGACCTTTCGGTGGAGAACTTAAGAGAGTTAGTTACACACAAAGTCAAAGTCCATATGTAATACTCTACGAACTAAGGGTGTAGCCATGTGTCTATACATTTTACCATAAGCCAAACTTTCCCTTTTTCCTTCTTTGGTATTGCTTCTAAAATTACCCCAATTGAAACTAACTTTTTTGTATTTTTTTTTGGGTTCTATTTGAACGCAAATTGGACGGCATTCACTATTTATTGCACTTAGAGGCTTATATACATAGCTAGTAAAAGCTTGCCTAAGTTGAGAAATCTAAATCGAATCGACATTATCCAAAACTCGTGACTCGGAATTGGGCAGATCGATTCACATTAAACCGATTAATAACAATTATATTTGTCCCAACCTGGTCTGAATAGAAACAGATTTGATATGACTTGTGACCTAAAAATGAGTCAGCTAGATAATAACTCGATAACCAATTAGCTTGATAATGACCTAAATAAGATTAAGTTGACATTTTATTATAGTTTTTTCAATTTAATCTTGATGTGTAAAGCCAACCCACATTACTAACTAACGGTGGAGAATAATTTTAAAATGGAAATATGGCATTATTGATCAATACTTCAAAATGAAAGATAATATATACTTCTCCATTTTATTTGTTTCTTTATTCCTTTTTAATCTGTTCTATTTGATTCTTTACATTTTCATAGACATTACTTTATCAACTAAACGACCATCCTATTCTTCTAAAATTTTTGAAGTTCACACACATGAGGATATAATGATGATTCAATATATAAAAACATTACCTACCCCACTTGTTTCCACTTTCTTAATGTTTGTGGAAAAAGCAAAAGTAAAGAAGTAAATGAAACAGAGAGAAGTATATGCATCACAATAATGACTCGAACCCAATATAACCCGACTCGTTACCTTATGATGACCTTATGATGACTCGACATACTCCGAAATAATTCATACGAAGTACATGATATGAACCGACCCGCTTAAACCTAATTGACCTAATTGGTAACTTTAGATTCACTGTCAAACTGCTAGAGTGGGCGAGTACGTCCTATTTTATCTTTGTAAAATAAATATAGATCTAATCTCTATATTAATAAAAAGTGTGGAAGTATAATCATTTATGGACATAGGTACAACGTCATTGCTAAACCCTTACCATCGTGACTTAGTTTAATTTACATATCTACAATTATATCGTTATTTAATTAAGTACTCGAAATAGAGTTGTAATTTAAATGGTAGCCAGAATATGGTGTGTAGTTTGTTTGCTTCGGAGGGTGATTAACGAATTTCAATAGAGTACATCGGAGGGGTTTAAATTGATTAAGAATTGATTAAGAATTACAAGGGGTGAGCAAAAATATATGATACGGTTTTATAATACGGATACGATACGGTATACGGTTTGAGTTATACGGATTTCCGTATATATGGTACGAAAATCTGTACAAAAACCGTATCGTATCCGGGTCGGGCAAAAACAAAACCGTATATACGGATTCCGACACGGTTTGAAATTTTGCATAAAAAATAAATAAAAAAATGCAAAGTCCCCTTTCAATTTTCCACTCTTCTCGAATGTTTTTTATGACTTATTGTACTAGCTTATCTGAATCAATAAAAATTAGTCTTCCTTCACCTTCGACATCCTCTTCAACCCTCCACCATGGTGTCAAACTGTCAACCATGCCCTTATACCTACTCCCTCGTCACCGACAACCACCAAAAACCATCATATCCCGTCACTAACCTAAGCCACCACTTTTTGAGCCTAGATCCACACTTATTTCAGCCAAATCTACAAACGAGCAATTGGGCACTCGTCGGCAAACCGTATCCGTATATACGGATTCCGTATACACGGTTTTTCCGGGTACCCGAAAACCGTATATACAGTTAAACCGTATCGGATTCGTATATTAATTTTTGCGATTTTTAAAACCGTATACCCGATACGGTTTTCAAAACCGTATCCGGTATATTCGGTTTTGCTCAGCACTGAATTACGCGAAGGTAAATTTGAAGGACGGTGACATAAAACAAAATAAAAGGACGGGGAAGTGTGATTGATGAAGAAATTCATGGGAGAAATGGTGAAGATGTACACTTGTACTTTTGGCATAAAGGATTCACTCCCTCCAATCCAATCCAAACTCCACACTCACCTTTTCAAGTCAACCTTGCTAAATTTTGACATCGATTATATTTAATAAAATTTTTAAAATTTATGCGTAAAATTGACATATTTACGTTTGTTATAAAAAGACGTTTCGGAAAATTATAATTTCGACACAAAAAAGTAATATATAAATGAAGAAAAACGTGGTTAAAGTACCGTCTCGTAGGCCGTGAAAAGTCAAGTGGGGAGTTTGGATTGGATTGGAGGGAGTATTTGATTGGATCAACCGAGTTAACTACCAAATGTCCAAACACAAATGGGGTGACAGAGGCGTGATGTCAATTGGTTTTAAGTTGTTGTACGGATTATTTTCTATTAACTTTTTCGTCATATCAATTGGTTTTAAACTTGTAATTTCGTGAAGGATATAAGAGTTTAAGATATGACTACGATGCATGAGCACCAATATAAAACCGGATCAAACTAAATAATGGATCTAATTTTTTTGTCCTGAACAATGTTTTATTATTATTATTGAGTATTTCAAATTTAATATATAGGTATCATATTATAGAGAGTATTAAAAATATTTATGTCTTAAATGTTTTCTGTTGTCCAGACATAAACTTATCTTTGACCAATTGAGTCGACCATCATATTTTGACTGTAAATTAGCGGGTCATTTTGGGTTCGAGTCAAAGGAGTTTTTAAGCCAATTTCGGGTTTAAAGAGTTTAGATCGGCCCGTTTCATTCGGGTTTGCATCATTCAATTCGGGTCAAATATTACCAAGTTATTTGTAGATAATAATCAGTATAAAACAATGAACATTTGGTTTAGGATATATTAGGTCGGGTCAAGCCCGAGTCTTGATGAGTTCAGGTGCTGCGTCGAGTTGTTTGGATATGTCAATTTTACCAGGTCTACTCTCTTCTGTATAAGATGAAACTTAGCTCGTTTACACTTAAGATGATCCTCACCGCATTATGGAGACCCGCTAAATCAACACCTATATACGGAGTAGTATATGTATTTTCAAAGCCTAAACTCATACACCAATTTCCATGTTTGTCTGACGCAGTTTGAAAATTAGCATTAACACTATTATTTCATATAAGTTCATCAATCATACATCCAATTTAGTCAAGTGTATTAAGTGTCCCAAAAAACTAGATCGCAGGAGACAGCAATGTGCCTTAAAATTACAAGCATACACCCTTAAAATTTCCTAGTATGAAGCATAAATTATTGGGACTTTTTTCAGATGAAACATCAAATGACTATGTTCACCCATAACTTGACAACGTTAACCAAACATTGACAAGACAGTTAATAGAAGTGGAAGTGAAGTGAAATGGTCCTTTAATAAACGTACATTTACCCAATTAAGGTAATTATTCGATGCAAATAATTCAACTAATATTGAAGAATCATACGTAAATTTACATCATAACATTGATGGATCCTGCCAAAATTTATAGCCGTAACTTTTTTTTTTGTCTTCCTACTTTCTGCAAACATTGAATCTTCTAGCTCTATAAACTTTAGTAAGTGATTTATCGTCGTAAATAGATATACTCTATTTCTTAATCAAGGTACAGAGTAGTATTCCCTCGATAACTGAGACAATCTCATTCAAAATAAGACAAATAAACTAATAATTGACATAATAGAAACCAGGTGTGAACATGAGGTCAGAGTCGTCTGACGAACGTGAGAGATCCTATTTAAACTATTAAAATGAAATTCCAAATTATAAAAAAGAAATTTGTGTCCACCCTACTAGTCTACTACTTACCTCAGGCAAAGACTTTAGCTCGAACGATAATAATGGGATGAAGCAGTAGGTCTTGCTTGCGACGGGTCGGATCTTATGACGGGTATTTTGTGAGAGAAAATGGGTAGAGGGGACAAGGTGGGCACCGCCCATGTGCTTCTCCACTCACCCTTGATGGGTATTTTGTGAGAGGATATGGTATCCGTCACAAGTTTGTGACGGATAGTGTCCGTCACAAATGAGAATTTGTGGGGATGAAGAGAGTATTATACAGTACTTCTTAGTGTGGTCACAAAATAAGAATACTACAGTGTATTGCACGCTTGCAGCTAATACTCTTGACTTTTGAGACTTTTGAGGATACTACAGTGTATTGTAGCTGCACGTCAACATTATGAGCTACATATTGCTAAAGTTACAAAACATTGAGTAAGAGTAATTAAGACGCGTATCACAGGGGCGGAACTGGGCCTAGGCTACTCGGGCTGTAGCCCGAGTAACTTTCTGAGTTAGAAAAAATACGGAAAATTCACGTGGTACCCTCGAACTTTACCATTTTGCACGTAGTACCCAACTTTTTAAGTTTGTGTACATGATATCCTCCATGTTTGATTTTTATGCACAACATGCCTTTTTTGTCGCCGTAAAAAAACTCAATTGTGCATAACTCCTAGACTGGAATTCAGAATTGGTCAATGTTTTTTCCTAAAATGATTATCTCGCCATAATCTACGACTTGAGAAAAAAAAAATTTGCCGACTGACATTTTATTGGGTTTTTTTTGACGAAAATATCAAATCAACTATATCTTCGATCTTAAATTTCCGAATGACCGTTTTCGTTTTATCAATTTATAGATCTCCAAGAGGTAATCAATTTGAAAAAAAAAATTAGTCAATTCCGATTTCGGGTCTATGATTTATGCTCAATTGAAAATTTTAAGAACGATAGAAAGGGCATGTTGTGCTTGAAAAACAAATTTTAAGGATATGATGTACACAAACTTAAAAAGTTGGATACCACGTGCAAAATGGCAAAGTTCGAGGGTACCACGTGAATTTTCCGGAAAAAATATATATGTAAGCGTGTAGATAATTATCATGTGTATTGCCGAGTCTGGTGGTGAGAATTTTACATTTCAAGGGAAAGACGCACGTTCGATCCTCCACTTTGCTTATTTTTTCCCTATTGCAAGGAATTTTGTAATAGGCTGTCAAGTTATCCTCTTACTTTTTGTTGTTTTACATAGTCAGTAAGTCACTACTCCTATAATAGTTCGTAAGTTGTAGACGTGTTTAACATGAATCACAAAGTAGTGACATATTTGACCCGTCTACAATGAGATTAATTGTATGAAATACTATTTCTTAATACGAGTATGAAAATAAAATAAATAGAGAGAATAGTTCATATAAATAAATAAATGGATTACAAATTATTCTATTAGACCGTCTCACAATAGTGTTTACTCGTATGCAAGACCTCTCATGTGGTAGGACATTTATCATTCTATAATGATACGGTGTTTTATGAGACCGACTCTATGGAATTTAGTTTAATTTTAAATTTTACAAAGTTTTAGGTCTCTTTTTGACCCTATTTAATATGCATCATTTTACATGAATTACATCAAAGAAGTGAGATTTTGTTTTGATGATGATGAACGGCGGAGTTTTGATGGACAAGTGAGATTTTGTTAAAATTAGATAACTCCGTATATAGGCAATACAAACGATAGTTACATAACTCGGTTATATGGGTAATACAAATAAATTTCACTGAGATTTTGTTAAAATGACACATAAATTAAATACGTGTTGTACTTATATAAAAAAAATTTTGACGTGTCAAATTTAGTTGAAATACAAATCTGATCTCAAAAAAAAAAAAACCGTTTATAAAATTTTAGCCCTAGGTAATTGTAGTTTCTGGCTCCGCCCCTGCGCGTATAATAACATGCCGATAAAGAATACCGCGATATTGCAAATGCAATGTACCGATATCATAAGATATACTCCATATGACCATATACTATCATTACAATACCGATATAGTTCAATATACCGTAATATCCTTAAAAAAGCCCTTATTTGGTGACTATTCACTTAGTAGGGTTAATCAATAATTACAATACTGATATAGTTCAATATATACACGTCTAGAAGGGTAGACCGTGTGTGATGTGTCCGTGCGCGTAGTTGTATCCGCGTATAACTAAACAGTCAAGCACGTACTAGCTTCAAATTAGTAAAGTACAAGCAAGAGTACATGTCAATAATTACTAATTACTATACAATCTACCTACACTTTTCCTAATCCTATTATATTGGAAACCAACGAACTGTATTGGTGCGAACTGTCACACACTCACACTTGTCTTTCTTAATTCTTATCCTACTGCCTAAATGCTCTAATTAAGATGTCTATTCTCTATAGAATGAACTGCACGTCTACATGCTTCATTTCATTCAATTTTATACATTTACTATTTTCATATCCTAATTACATATTAATAAAAATTATACAATTTGATATATTCAGAATATACTCGCTAAGACAATTTAAACAAGATTTTGCATGACTATATTTTATTCTATATATTAAAAGTTGTATCGAAGATTCTCTCCACTTATGATTTATCATTAATGAATAGTGTCAAAAAAGCAAATGTATAGAATTGAATGAAATGGATAAAACATTATTTAGGGAGGGGTGGTGATATTTCCACGGAAGGTTTCCTTAACGCCAAGAATCAGCCCGGTAATTGAGGGATCTTTTGCCATTCATGCACTAATGCATTTCGTGGTATTAACATAATTATTTGTGGCATTATAACACCCCTGTTATTTAATGGTGGTATACAATTACCTAATTTTAATGGAAGCAATTTCGCTAGCTAAGAGATTAATTAATATTCCTTCTCAGTCATATAATTTGTTTATCTATGGTTTTAGCTATTAAGTGATAAGTGGACAACGAGTTAAAAATATTATTCTCAATATAAAAATTTAAACAAATAAATGAAACACTCAAATTGAAATAGATAAACAAATGACTGAGATAAAAGGAGTAACTGTGATTCATGAACGGGGTGGAGGGTGTATAAAGTATAAACTAATGAAGTCAATTTATGACATTTAGGTTATTAATTCTCGCTAAAAGTGTTATACACGTAAGTAAGCTAATTAAAGAAAGATTGTTGAAAATATTTCACTAATTGTGGTAAATATGAGTTTGCACATCAATTTTCCATAATATATTCTCAACACTTTTTTTTAATTAGTTTATTGACATATGTTTTAAAGACACGTATTAGAAAACCCGTTATACATGGTGATTAGAAATACCAATAATGATAAGTAATTTTGACAAGTGTGTGACGAGTGACGACTACAGTTGAGGAATTTGAACGTGTTGGTTTACTATTCAACACGTATGAAAAAGTAGCACATGAAATATTGCATGGTTAACCAATCATAGCAAGACATTGTTGTCTTAATTTGGCACAAATTAATTAACTAATCCTAATGATTATAGCTGAGCTTGCACTAATCATACACTTGTCCTTTTGGAAAATAGGGACACACGGGTACATCGAACTTCATTATGAAATTTAATTAACATAGCATCAACTAGTATGCTACTTTACTTAATAAAGCAATTATTGAGTGTCAAAACTACATACAACTACTATAAAAACATTTCTATTTTTAGAAGTTATGGATAACATTTAGTTAATAATGATTTGCTCATGTTTAGCCTTTTTTAATGATGGAAGATAGGGTACAATATAAAAGTGTGGGCTAATCTAGCCCGACTCGGCTCTAGGGACATAAAAAGTAAACAAGGCTAGGTTTGTCAACTCGGCATAACTCGCTTCATATAATTAACGGGTTTGCTTCGAGCCATCATCCTTCGTCCAACCAAATGGCTTATGTATATAGGAACATAAAAAAGCTAAGAATGAAAATTTGTCTATCTCAGTCGTGCTTGAGCCAGACCTGACGAGCCCTGGTTCGCCTCTTCACATGGGCTTGTCCCTGGTGGCCGGCTTGGCCTGCACTAGCCCGCCCTATGCCCAACCCTGGTTATAATTTTAAACGAGTATTCGTTACCTGCTATACAAAACTCACCTTAAAAACAGAGAAATATGCAAAAGCCATTTGCATTAGATACTCCGTATTATCTTAAGCCGATGAAAATATTTTAAACTTCCTACCAGTCGACTGTTAAATCGAAATAGAGGTGATCATCGGCGGGCTTGGGCCGAGCCTAACCTAACAAAATTGCCCAGCGGGCCTATTTAGTGTTGTCCGTGTCCGTTATAGCGGGCCAACTATTATTGCCCGTACCCGCCCAACCAATGTAACGGGCCGGCCCATGGGCCTCAAAAAGAAGTGAGATAAATAGATAATGATGTTCCAAATTTGGCTATATCATTTGATTTTATAATTTTTTAGTGTGTGTTTTAAGGTTAGAGAGTAGGGAGATGATAATTGGAGATGAAATGGTGCGGCTAGTGCATGCTGGCAGTTAGATTTAGGATCAAGATTTTTGTTTTTCAACTTTTTATTCATGGGATTCTTCTATTTGGGCTAAATGTCGAATAATTAGTGTTTGTTACTATAGAGTACTTTTTTTTTTTTTTTTATAAAGTTGTCATAAAGATAAAAATTCAAAAATGTAAAATATTTTTTAGCGGACCTAGCGGGTCAGCCCATGGGCTTTTTCGTTAGTCTATACCCGCCCGTTAAATTTAGCGGGCCTACTTTTGTTGCCCGTTACCCATTTTAAAATTGGTTTTGTATGACCAAGCCCTCTTAAATGGTGAGCCTAGCGGGCCAGGCCAAACGGACCGGCCCGCACATGATCAACTCTAGTTATAAATAACTGTATGTGGAATGTGGATCAACTTTAGTTAGGACTACTCATGATTACAAATTTCTCAATGTTTTAAAATTTTCAGAGAAAATAATCAATTGAGTTCATTATTTTGGAACAATTATGTGACCTAATAATTATATCTAATCTTTTACCTTCATAATTCTAGCCTATCTTTATATAAATGTCTAAGCTAAATGGTGTACTCATTTAGCTATTTGTGCACAATTGTTTAGTTAGTTCTCATTTTATTCGAGCATCTCCAAATTATGTTCAAATGAAGAAGTGCGGATATTAGCTTGACTGATGAAGTCATGAGGAAAAAAACTCATAACCAAAATCCAAACCTCATCAACATACAACATTATATATATTTGCCTTTAATTTGTTGCTTTCTTTACACCCAAAGAAAATATTCAATTGAGAAAGTTAAGAACTTTCCCTAATTGCCTGGGCTTGACTAACAAGCTTAATTAGCACTTAATTAAAGTCTTGAGTAATCAATGGGCTAGTAATCTAGTATCAGTCGGTAGATTCACATAATCAAGCTAAACAACTTGCTCTATATTTTGTTTATTCTAAAATTTCTCCTTTTTCTCCGAAACTCTGCAAGTATGGCAGGCTCTATTAGATATTCCCTACACTTTTTCTCAAAAGTCAATGTATTGACAAATTGTAGGAAATAATAGAAAAATTTAACTATTAATAACTTTTGGCAATAGGTAATAAATTTAGAAATTAGTAACTTCGTTTTTAAATTGACAGTCTTTATAAGATATTCGGCTTGAAAACAAATCACCATAAACTAAACTCGCAGCCATGGTAATTGATCATAACTCCCGGCTACAATTTTACCACATGATGAAATACTCAAATGATTACCATAAAATATAGTTACTGTTTGTCATACCCGTAACATTTGATCAATCCAATAAGTCTTATAGCGTTGCTATATTGAATATACAGAGTATTAGACAAAAAAAGTACGAGTAGTAGCGTATATTAAACTAGATAGTTTCAAACGTTAAAAATAACTACGCAGTATATTATGTTTATTATAATTAAAGAAAATAAATATTTGGAAAAAGATTTCAGTTTCACCCATTTCTAATTCTAATCCAACCCAAACTTCTTATACACCCGTATTTTACAAACCTGAAATAGGCATGACCTATATTTTATCCAAATACAAATAATTGAACTCAAAACCCGCTCGTCTAACTCATTTAATAGGTCTAGTTGTGAATCACTTGTGATACATATTTACCAATTCCTTTTTTTTTTTTTCTAGGTAGTGGATACAGTTTTCGGAGTCATAATGGCGTGAAGTCATGTACGGTACGGTAGCTCACGTACAAACCAAAATGAATATGGATATCTAGTTAGTCATGTTGAGATGAACACATGGACCCAATTTTCTAACCCAAAGTCGACGACTGGGAGAATATATCCCATTCCGTATCTTTGTTACGTTGACATTCCACACATTCGACTAAACATCTATGGCCCCGTTGCTTGAATAGTTGAATGAAATCCATGTAGAAAGTAGAGCTGTTCATGGGCCGTCCCGTCCATTTAACCCGGCCCATCCCGCCCGCTAAATAAGCGGGCACGGACAAAGGGTTTTTAGAAAAATACAAAGGTCCAGCCCACTAACCCGTCCCAAACCCGCTAACCCGCTTGTCCGTGGGCCAAAAATTTAATGTGAACCCGGTCCATGTCCGGCCCAAACCCGCATTTGGCCACCTCTAGTAGGAAGCTATTATTTTCATTAAATCGGATCAGTTGGGTCGGTTGTAATTTGGTTAAACCGTAAAAGCAATCCAAGCTATATATTAGACTTGGATTTTATTATCATTAAATTTCTAATTTTCACCAAAAAAAATCATTTAATTTGTAACGGTAATTGCGATATAAAAATATAGTTTTAGTTCTTAGTAATATTTTTATTCTCCCTGCTTTTCACTAAGTTTTTCCAACTTTCCTTAAAAGAAAACTCCACTGTCTTCCTGTCTTCCTCCCATTACATTTCTTTCTTTTTTTGCTAAATTTTTTAAGCCTTGTCCCAGTTGTCTATTTGTTGTTTTTAAAGAGTTTTTTATCGAGTAAATCTCAAGTCTTGTTCAAAAAAAAAGAAAAAGAAAAAAACTTAAATTCTCATTTAGACGACCTATTTTGTCTGAAGGCTTTACTCTTCAGACATACCTTGATGTAACCATTTTAAAGCCTGTCTGAAGTATTCAGATGAAATAAACCGTTTTAAAAACAAATGACGTTTTAAACTATGAGCTATTGAGCTTGACTTATACGGAGTAGTATACAAAGTAGAGGTAAAGCATCATTTGTTTTTTCATGCGTCCAACGTCATGTTGTGATTTGTGAACGGATACGTACTTGGAGTTGGTGGAATAATACACATGCACTCGGTATAAATATATAATGTTGGAAAATATGTGACCTACAAGACTATCAGTTGGTCTCTCTTAAAACAGACTATTTTGATCAACAATAAAAGGGAATTTGAAGACTATTTTACAATTAAATGTAACTAATTTTGAAAATTTAGTTAACATAAGCTGTAATAATTGTTGTAACAGTGTGATTACATCTGACCATAAAATGGTTACAAAATTCTATTTTTTTGGTAAGACAAAACTAGTCTGTCTAAAATAAGAATTTAAGGTTTGTGTATAAAAAAAAACAAAAGTTGTAGGAAGTAGTCGTATTGTTAAGAGTAGACTGAATGCAAGTCTTTCTTCGTATCCCGTACATCCTTTGGAAATTTGAGTTTCCTTTCCCACTTGACCTAAACACATGTATGCAATTACTATCCTCTTCACTTATTTAGTATGGAGTATTATTTTCCATTTTCTATCACTGATCAAGATTGAACGATCTAATGGTCGATTGTTTAATAAAGTTTAAAACCAATATTAATTAAATATATATTATTATATTTAAGGAAATAATTTAAATCCCGCGCAATGTTGCTGATTGCTGTGTTGGGCTCAGGGGCGGAACCGGGAATGAAATCTATCTAGGGCTAATTTATAGATTACAGAAATTCATTGGTTAAAGAAAAATTCAATCCGTAACCATTGGCATTTCCGAGTTCAGGGATACTCGAGAAGTGAAAGTTTTTTGTGTATTTTGTTCACTGTTTAGGTTAAATAAAATAAAAGTTATAATTTTTACACAAAAGTCGCTTTATTGGCATCCCGTAAATAAAATTTTATGAATCCGCTATAAGCGTGACTAATTTCTATCAAGGGAGATGGTAACTTTTTTACTTAATCTTGCATGACCAGTATTAAATATTAGCAAAGAATAAGGTATTGGAAAGAAAATAATTAAAGTCGGTGATATACAATTTTTTATCAATCGAATATTTTATAATGATAAAAATATAACATACTCGATAGTTAATTTAAATATCGTATATCTTACAAGATTGGATCATAAAATTGGAGTTTCGTATGACACATGAGTAAATAATATTAAGGTTATTAACATGTGCCTTTAAGACACATTCATAAAAATCAAATTAAAAATTAGGGAAGGTTTTTATTATGCATGTCTTTCGGATTTGGATTTGTGTAAAATCAATGCACAAAACTAAAATTGGAGAAAAACTTGGTGTTAATGAGGATTGAACCCCACTCTCCCTGGCAGATAGACAACTCACCTACCATCTATGCTACAATCTCATCATGCTTTCTAAGAGCACTGAATTTTATTTGATAATTCATCTCGGGCTTCAGCCCGAGTAGCCTAAGGCTAGACCCGCCCCTGGTTGGGCTGTAAAGACTTTGATTAAATAATTTATTCAGTAAACGATAGGAATCAAAGATTTTGAGTTTGAATATTTATGGACTATGCAAGTCATGCAACATTGTTAAGAGAATTATGTTTGTAGTTCAATAATCTTACTCGATTATAGTTCATTTTTGTAATGGATTCCATAAAACAAAATAAATTACAAAAATTCTTGTTCACAATTGTTGTACTTGTTAAGAATTAAGACGGTTTTAAGCAAGAGTCGTTAAGAATTAAGACGGTTTTATGCAAGTGTTGTTAAGACGGTATTTGTTTAAGACCTTTTTTAACATAAGCTCTCTAATAATAAAAACATGCTCCTTTTTGAGAGTCTTAAGTTAAAACTTAAGACGGTTTTAAGCAAGAGTCGTTAAGGACATGGAGGATCGAGTATCTTACATTACAATTGAGATAATTTTCAACGCCATATCTGACGATGGCACGAGAGACAATCCAATTCAGAATTGGTCATCTAAGCTTTTACAGTGTAAGACTTCCTAAAATAAGACTTTCCAAAGTCCTACTAATAGAGGAACAACATACCCTTGTGGCCTTGTTCTTAAAATGCGACTTCAACTGCTACAAACTAAAGAACGTTCAAATTCTGTATACAAATTCCACCACCGCTTTCCACGTGAATTTAATCTACAAGTCAAATTTCATAACACGTACGGAATTAATCAACATTTAGCATGCAATTTAGTTGACATCTTCGTTTCACATGCTACAAATCGTTATCATGTTTAATCTTGTGTTTTTTTGGGTCAAAATGACTAACTCGGAGATTTATAATATGGTCCCATTTGTGGATAAATGTAGTGTGTTTGAGTTTTGACAATCTTGTGAGGCTTACTAGGTAGGACTTCTAGGACCAGTGGCGGATCTAGGGAGGTTAGTAGAGGCGGTCGCCCCCGCTGGACATTGGAAAATTCGGATTTCTTAGTTAAAATTTTCAATTTTTTTCGAAATCTACTTTACGGCATAACAATTTCGCCCCCGCTGGGATTTTTTGCTCCCACTAACGGGGAATCCTGGCTCCGCCATTGTCTAGGACGGCAAAATGATGTACCAAGCTGGTTATCAACCTCGATAATTTTGGTACGCATAAAACATATTCCACTTAAACACTCTTAGCCACATGTAGTACACACACGGCGAGCTTTAAGTGGATCCCTTGCACTGGCGAAGCCAAGACTTGAAGCCAACGGAGGCGAACGGTTAACGGTATTTTATAACCTCGAATTTTTTTAAAAATTTTTAACTAAACTTCGAAATTTTCATCAACCAGCGAGAACGACCACCAAGGACCAGTTTATCAGCTAGACATCTTAAAAATCCACGTTGAGTCCCTACGAAAGAGTATAAGGCTACTAGCTTAGTGTGAACTGGACTTGGAAGTGATCTTATGAGAGTTGAGATCATTTTCCCACTTTTGTGTTATATATCCTGTCTTATTGCTTTTATCTTGCGACACATCATCATTTACATAATAAAATTGATAGCAATTTCTTTCATACTAATAACGTGTCACAAAGAGAGCATAGTGGGACACGAGATGAGATACAAAATAGGACAAAAAATCCGCTCCCGATCTTAGACCTACAGGAGCAGTCTATCAACAACTTCTCTGGAACCAGAATTATCAATGAGTGACCACATCATTTGAAGAGCGGCCCAAATTGACAATCTAAATTGCTAAATGGGCTGGTCCAATAAGCTGGCTTGGATATTATCCCAGTATCAACCTTCACTTGAGATTCAACCTATAGTATGTATTATAACCCGACACAAATACCCGATCGAAACTGAAGCCAAACCCTACAAAAATGACTCGTACCGAACTGACAAAATTGTCAGTCCAAATATTCGAACATGGCCAACCAAAGTACAGCCTTAATTAGAGTTGGTAAGTCTGACTCCACTAGAGTGACCTGACCAAATCCGGTCGATAGAACTCGTGAATTTTGTGAAACCGACCTGATCCGACCAGATGACGACTTATAACCCAACATGAACCGATAACCATTGACCCAAACCCAACCCGGCCCAATTTTGACCTGGCCGGATTAAATTGTTGACCCTACAAATTATTAAGCTTAATATTGATCAAAATGAAAGTTACTTAACTAAAGCAAATGATGGTTAAAAACTAAATTTGATGGTCAAAATTTGTAGTAATGGGATGACTTAACCGGTCCCGATAATGAACCCACTCAAACTCGATCCGACCCGACCCGAAAGGGTAGGATAATATGAACCCGACTTGACCCAACCCAAACCCGACTAATCCGATCGCCACATCTAACCTTAATAGCCATATCCAATAACTGACCTAACCCATAATTAATAGCTTAAAACAATCCCAACCCACACTGAATGTTAGACACAAAGACCGGTTAACAACTGATGAGAAATGGGCCAAACTGAGTGAGCAGTTTTGCAGGTTTAGATCCACCTTATGTTAAGCACTTATGTTTTACAAGAACATCTTGCATCCCCCGGTATCCACACGTATGGTCGTATGGATGAACAAAACTCGATTCCATAAGCTAGTACTTATACGGAGTATTAATGTCCAAGTAATAGGTACAGTGGTACTTCGTAACAATTCATCTATCATGTGAGTAGCTCTGTACGTTCACAGAATTTCAGTGTCTTAAATCGTCAGATTACACAAACTACAAGCTGTCTCAAGACGACATTATAGCTACATAATACTGACTCGAGTTTCCAAAATTTCTTCCAAATTCCGCCTTCTATGGTTGAAACACACAACTACACAAGACTACAACAATACAATTAGCCCTGATGTTTTTAAGGGATGTCAGAGAGTGACAGAGTGAAGGTCTGGGTTTGGACGTACGAAGTTTGTGAAATGATCTCCATTGATGATCATGTTAGCTTGCTTAATGAAGAAACCAAGAGTAAATAAGTGTGTGTATTATTAATGATCAAAAGTTAGTTACAAATGATAACAACTTTGCCTTATATACATAAATATCTAACTAACTAGACTATATGGTTAACTAACTAGAGTAGCTAGATTAGTTAGTTATTTCTACACGCCCCCTTTAAGCTGGACAGTGTGATGATAGTGTAGTCTATACTCCCCCTTCAAGCCTGAGCAGGCTTGAGAAACTTCATGCCTAACAAATCAGAGAGGAACAGATGCTGCTGAGTCCCTAAGAGTTTTGTCATGATATCAGCTAACTGCAAACTGGAGCTGACATGTTTAGTCTCCAAAAATCCTTCCTGCAATTTGTCTCTAACATAATGACAGTCTATGTCAAGATGTTTAGTTCTCTCATGAAATACAGGGTTCTGTGAGATATGCTGTGCTGCCTTGTTGTCACAATACAATGCTATTGGTCTTGGTACTGTGTTTGGGCATAAATTACATGCCCAGCCCATTAGTATTGATCCATCGGTGGAGAAAGAAGAGCCCAACGATATGTTGCCTCAAATTGGGCCGAATTGAAGAAGGAAGCTAAAGGGCCCATCAGCAGAGGAAGACGAGCGAGCTTCAAGATAATCGAGCAGGACTCGGCGATTCCAAGCCCAGCAAGCAGCAGGAAGCCCATCAAGGGCTCGGTATCATGCGTGGAGGCGCCTAGAGATAACTTGGACGAAAAGCCAACTAAACCCTATTAGGGTTTAGTCCCTATATAAGAAGAGAAGGAGGAAACATGTGTGGGTTAATATCCGTATATTTACCCTTAATTTGTAGGACTATAACGAAAATTAATAATGTAAAATTAACGCGTCATATACGAAATGCAATAGATCGATAAATGAATTAGAAATAACCTTTGGTCCTGTGCAAATGGCCTAAGATCAAAACCAACCTAGGTTTTCTCCTATTTGTTGCACCCAAAACGCGTGTGAGACGATGCCGCTTGTGCTAGAAAATGTCCTCCGATTGCCT
>JAGPOY010000536.1:0-10507 GCA_018983105.1 Silene uniflora | reverse complement strand
CTTTCGAAACAAAAAATAAAATACGCAGCTAGGATAGAAAGCCTCAGAATATTGTAGTGATATCTAATCAGCAAGGATAGAAAGCCTCATAATATTGTAGTGATATCTAATTACAGTAAAGGAGCTCTTTTCAAATCCTATCTTGTAACCCCAGCCCTACACTAGTCACACAGTAATGTCTCCTCATAAAAAAAACCAAGGCACTTACATGTTAGATAATACATGTCAGCCTATGACCACTACATCCATTTAATCAACACACGTCTTTTGCGATTACCGATGCATCGTGCATACAGTATACCATGAAATTCACATTGATTCAATGCAGCAAAAAATTCAGTAGGGGCCACAAAGCTAATGCATACATATAGTAAACAACAAGGAAAAGAGGCTATTTTGAAGCAGAAAGTTAATACGCAAGCAAAAAATCCCTGATCGAACTCACCATGTAGGGCATTCAATGCAGTTGCAGCATGAGGCGGGCTCAAAAAGTCAACAAAACACAGCACAAGTGGATCTCCGCCAGGCTAAACATTAAAAAGTAAAATGTCACTAGAAAATCCGAGAATAGCATAATAAAGATTGATGGAACAAATTATTGGCAACATACACGTCTAGATTCCTTGGTCACAAGCCTGACTTCCTTATATCCTACAAAAGGTCGGAAGATGTCTACCAATGAAAGTGAAGGAAACAAGGACATATGTATAAAGAAATAAAGAATAACGATATTTAAATGATAGTATCATGAAATTAACTAGTGAAGGATACGGGCCACTTCCCTGCGAGAGCAGTTTGAGGGCAAGCCCTCCACAAAGATTGTGCTACTAGCATCAGGTGGGAGAGGCACTTCTGACCTACCAGAACCAAGGTTAGAGCCACGTCCATTCAGTGACATTCCTGGGTCCATTACACCTCCCATTCGAGGATCACTTGCAATACGGTGGTCGACAGCAATCCGAGGATCGTTTACCATCCGAGGATCATTTACCATCCGAGGATCATTGCCAAACCGAGGATCAATACCCATCCGAGGATCATTAGCTTGGTAACCAGAGCTATGTAAGGTGCCAGTCTCCGCACCTGGATATGGATTTTGCTGCAACATATCATAAATGTGCTTATATTAGCACCAAACACCAACCAGTGCATCGGGGGTAGGTGAAAAAGGCCCAAATACAAGTATATAACAATAAGAACGCTAAAAGATGCTTACACCACTAGGTAGATAATGATTGTAGGATTGATTAATGGGATCAGTTTCTCTCATTTGCCGTTGGGGTGCCCTGTTATCCTCCTGAGAATAATAACTAGACGGCTCTTGTCCAGGTGGCGGAACATCTACGAAACCAAGAAAAAAGATTCATAAAGTCTACAGCGGAAGTCTACATCTTCAGAAGAAAATAAAAACATTACAAGCAAGGGTGCAGGAGCAGCAATCATCAAACATAATCAAACACAACAGTTTTTTTACCTCAGGTAAGAGCAGCAAGACAATTTAAGCAGTACTACCCAACACATTAATTATCTTGCCGTGCGTAATCTATGTGGTATGTAATGAAGTCAATTCATTTATAGCTGGTTCTTCAAGAAACTGCTTGGATTAGAGAATTTACACAGCTTAATATATAACTGATCCAAGCCAGTACATATGGTCATATGAATGAATAAAAATTTGGAAACCTTACGGTGATTGAAAGGGAGGAATTGACATAGAAGCAGCAGAAAAAGTCAAAATACTTGTTTTCCGAACAACGGAAAATTCGGAAAACAAGAATTGTAATTCATGCACCTCGTGTTACCATAATATATGAGCTTTCCCAACTTCCAATTTCAAAAAGGATGATCCTTCATTTCTAGTGATCTCCCCGTCCCACAAAATCAAATACACAACCCCGACCAAAGAATTAACCAATTGCTAGAAAGAAAATAACCAATCTATGTTTCAGAGAATGTGCACCCATATTCAGAATGGAGAAAGCTCACTTTTCCATCTCAATCACAAAGAAAAAAAAAGGTTTACCACCTCAGTCGCCACTTTTCTGTTCATCCAGCTCTGGTTCATGAATTCTGGCGACCTAGATCCCAAAGAAACTTGGCAACAGTACGGACGGGACGACCCAGTTTGGATATCTGCACACCAACCCCTCCCTTTTCTTTCCCAGCCGAATAAACTTCATATAACCTCCCTAATCTTGTTTAACAAGCGCATCTGAGGCGCGCCACGCCATGGTGCGAGGCGCCAGTCAAATCGCCTCAAGGAGGTGCATGGGATGCAAAGGCGCACGAACGCAACTAGTAAGACGAACTTGAGGCGCATTACTATTAAATACTACATTTATTCTTCATAATTGTTTTATTTTACCATTCTCTTCTCCCCTTAATGCTTAATTTCCAATTATAAATTCATGTTAGCACTCTTCAAAAACAAAAAAAGGGACTATTGTTGCACAAAGAGATGATTCTAAAATATAAATGTTTGTTTGATAATCAATGCACCTCAACTTAGTAAAGCCTCATTATGCTTTGAGGCTGGGCTAGCCGAAGGAAACCGCGCAATCTAATAAATTAACAGCGCCGTACTATGCCTAACATTTCACTAACTAACAAATGCTACAATAACAACACTAAGATTTGTTCCTTCACCAAATTTACTCTTAAAAAGTTTCAATTCTCGTGACCATAAAAACAGAACTCTTCAACCGCGAAACGGTAACTAGGTAGACAGTTAAAAAGATGCAAACTTTCTAACATGAACCTTCAACAATTAGCAACCCAGATAAAGAAATTACACCTTTAGCTAAAACCCTAAATCACCTAAGCAAAATACCAAAACAATAAGTAAAAACAAGGCAATTTTCAGTCAAATTTCGATTTACAGTCATCTAATAGAGCTTCATTCAAGTGAAAGATGCAATCATTGTTCTAATTTGAATTACATAAAGCAGAAAAACCCTAATTTTGAAGAATTGAAAATGGAAAATTGGGGGAAAGGGGGAAATACCGTATTCATTACGAGGGCGTTTTCCGACGAGTGATGCGGCGGCTTGTGGTGGCTGCATTGTGTTCGAATATACATAGTATGGGTCTGACATTTTCGATTTCTAGAGAGAGAACGCTGAGTGATAGAGAGAGAATGAAGGAAAATTTTCGAGCCAAACCGAGGAACCACCGAACCACTCAGTAATCACTAGTGTTCTCTACGCGAGTGTTAGTTTGGTAATAGAGCCGGCCTGAACCGTGACCGGATTTAATCCCATAAATTAGGATTGAAAATCGACTATTTCTTTTTTTTGAGGATTTGTTTCGGCACCGTGACCGGAACTAGTCCCATAAATTAGGATTGAAGTTCGACTATTTCTTTATTTTTCGGATTTTTTCGGATTGGTATAGATGTAGAGATAATCATATTCATGATTTCTAGGAATTGAAGATTAAAATAATTTTGAAATGGAAATGTATTAGTTGTTTGATATTTAACTAAATCTCGACATTTACTCGATTGAATAAAATGAAATGTACAATAGATATCACCAAATCTCTTGTATACATAGTGCATAGACATCTAATTTTTGAAAACTGAAGAATATTTTGGATGAAGCAAATGTAAATAAAAATCACTTCGCTGAGAAGATGAAAAAAAAAAAAATGAGATAGTTTTTTGTTTTGTTCAAATAAGTTTCATTTATATCGAGGGTGGAGATGAAAACCCTTAATTTCATGGTTTGAGTAAGAGAGTTCTTACAACTTAAACTAACTCTTATTCTTATCAACACAGTGTTAAAGGATGATCATAGTTGTAGTTGAGTACCAGTAACTATAGATGGTTACCTCCAAAGCTCCAAACATTGAAAGTTGACTTCTTTCTTAAAAGAAAAAAATTACTCCATAGATTTTTCCCTAATACTATTAACTCTTCACAGGTTTTAATCGTAATTTTCACCATAACTTTTAAATTATAATTGAGTTAGTAGTTCAAACCTTTCGACATCAAACCTAAATAATTCCTATTAAGAACATGGGCGGACCTAGGGGGGGCCTCGGGGGGCACGTGCCCCCCACAACTTTTGAGAAATTAATAGTTATCGGCTTACATAATAAGCAAGTAGTTTGTATGGGCATAGGTGGTAGAAGTGCTATTGAACAACCTTAAGGTTCCAGGTTCAATTCGCCTTGTGGTAGTATTTTTTAAACATGATTTTTAGTGATTTGGGCTGGGCCTTATCATTTAACGGCTGTAGTTTTTCGATTTAATTGTAAAAAATTGCTTAGAATAGGACTTGATCCCCAGACCTTAAAGTTAAATAACATCTTCTCTTTGAAGTCTCAACCATTGAGCCACTTATACTTGTTGATAGGAATAAGCACTAAATTGTTTTAGTTTACATGCTAAGGGAGACTCTTATTTTTCAATACTTTTTCATAAAACTTTTGTGTTGTGGAGAAAAATTTCCAAATAAATTACTTTACGAAAAATTTTTATAAATGACCAATTATTATTACATTTTGTTCTATATACGACGTTAGTTTAGGATTTTTCAAAAAAAAATTTAAAAATTGTTTTTTAAGATTGGAGATGACATCGAGAAATTTTTTTTGTGCCCCCCCTTTAGTTAAGTCCTAGGTCCGCCACTGATTAAGAATTAGGATAATGATCAAGCCAATGTAAATATATGTGACTATGTGAGTAGTGACAAAGTTGAGAAGTAAGTGAGAAACATAATACTCCCATCTTGATTCCTTGATGATCAAGGCCTTATTTTTCTAACCAAGACAAGTCAACCCACAAGTCTACCATCATTTGAGACATAAATATACATCATTTTACTCATTTTTCATTAATCAAATTCTTAATCATCTCAATAATCAAAGTATAATGGATGATAAATGGAGGGATGGTGCTGCAACCAGAGTGTATAGCTGCAATAATTGCTTGAATCCTGTTGCCTTTTCCACTGACCTCCTTTCCAAGGCTTTTGTGGTCAGTTTTTTTCCTAATTTCCGAACAATAAAGTATTACGGTTTCTCTAATGTGTAGCCTTTCTGCGTCAACGGGGCTAAGGCCTAAGGGTATGTTCCTAGCCCCGTTGAGGCGAAAGTTTTGATAAATATTGTAACTTTAATTTGTTGACTTTATGTTGAGTTCGTGTTTGATTTTCAGGCACAATCTGGACGAGCCGCGATGTTTGGAACCGCGATGAATGTGACAGTGGGAGAGAAAGAGGATCGGAAACTCATGACCGGACATTTTACGGTAGGTGATATATATTGTGCCAAATGTGGTCAAGTTTTGGGATGGAAGTATTTTCGTGCCCATGAACCAAGACAAGTATACAAGGAGGGCAAATACATACTTGAACTTGCTAAATTGGTTAAGGCAGCAGCCTAAATGAATACTTAAGACAATTGTATGCCTAAATCCTAATGTATTGTTTATATGTACTTTTATGAAAATCCGATTATATATGTGATTTAACTTGTATTAATCGAAATTATTATATATGACAAGAATGTATGAGGTGAATAAAATTAAGTGATATGAATGTCGAGTTTAATCAATTGTAATCTTATGTATGTTGCAATTTGAATGTCAATAAGCTCAAAGAGAGAACAAACTATAATTATATAAGAGTTAGTTTTGTGCAAGGTTGTTTTACTCTGATTATATAGTTCTACCATAAATCCAACATAACTCTATGTCTCTATATAAAGTGGTTATAAAAAGATCCATTTTTTCGATAACTTTGTATAAAACACTTGTGATAGTTAAGGGTGTGTTAAGATTAGAACACGCATTTGGAAGGTTGAATATGCGACTAATTAAGGTTATATACTTACAAAAAAAATCAATATAAGGAGCTGATTGTTCATTGATAATTACATTTTCTAAAGGTTTTGTTCCCAATAAATGGTTCATGAATGAAAATTCTAAACATATGGAGTAATTTTTCATAATTTAAAAGGAATGATAATTTTAAAAATTTTTAGCACACTATAATAACACGAGGTGAACCAAGCATAAGATTACAGAGTTAATTTGAAATATGCCAAAAAAATTTAATTAAACAAGCAAGGACAAATGACATAATCTAATCTATTTTGTCAAAGAGGAGAAATTTTTGGGTACACCGAGTGTACCACGTCATCGTATATTCTATCGAATGAGAGAGTAATAGAAGTAAGCACATAGAATATCTAACTATAAATAATCTGATTTAAATCAACCCAATCCAATTACAAAAGGTTTCATAACCCCATCCAATCCAACTACTCCATAAGATGTCTCCAACCCTCTTTTTTTTTTTTTTTATTTTACTTAAAATTAATTGTAATTATCAACTCTTATTAACTAAGACGGTGTTAAACAAGAATGTGAGAACCGACAATCCCTATTTGCTAGATCAATCATAGCGTAAGATATGACAAAATCATTGAAACTGTGGAAAAAAAATCTAATCATACCCAAAATTTCCCATCATCCAATTCGGCAATTCCCACCCATAGGATTTCACAAAGCATTGCACCTAAAATTGCGCGTGTTTGCATAACAGCTTTACCCACTTTTTCTTACCACTTTTCTACCCAAAACAAACCTCCCAATTTCACCAAAACACTCCCACATCAACCCAATCAACCTTTCTCTCTATACTATGGACTTTCAAGTGGTATCACTAAGAGGTAAATAATGCAAAATTCACTTGTTTAAATTACCGCTTTGTCTCGATCAATAATTATCATTTGCTTAATATATGTACACTCGTAAGAGAAATTTCAAATACTAATAACTATTGGCAGGAACAGTAAAAATATCAATATCATCGTAGTATAAAGTTCCCAAGGAACACTGGTGAAGCTAGAAGGGTTAGCAGGGAAGCTCGCCCTCCCCTAACGGTTGAGATTTTCAATTATTTTTATCGAGTGTACTTTATATTATTACCCATCCACCATCCCTAAGATTTTTCGCCCCTTCAACTCAAATCCTAGCTCCGCTACTGGAACACATTATTTGATTAATCTTTGTTTATCACTTGTTTAACTTATGTGGGACTTCTCATGTTCCTTCTTTACCCCATTTTTTTTGCAAAAAAAATAAAATTAAATTAAAAATGTCCATTATTTTATTAATTACACTTCCTTAACAATCATGTCACTCTCAAGCTTCCCATTTTAATGATATTTCTGGGTGCATGAATCTATAAGTCTATAACAATTAATATTATCCAAAACATTAGTTCAATTTTGCACGCTAACCTTCCTTTTTTGGGAATCTTTGTTCATCATAATCATCATCTGATTGTTTTCCTCATTTTTAGGTAATTAATTTTTGATGGGTTTTCCTTTAATTGCATATGATCAGTTTGTTTTGATCTAAAGTTGTGATTTTTATGCTTAATTTTTCAGTTTAATTGATTTTATTAATATGTTGTTTTTTTTTTTGTATTTCAGGGGTTTAAATTTTAAGTAAGTTTTGATGGCTGAATTGAGTGGTCCAAGAGTATATAGCTGCTATAATTGTCGAAATCAAGTTTGTCTTCATGATGATATTATTTCCAAGGCTTTTCAGGTATATTAATCCATTTTTAACTTCGTTGTTTTACTCCCTCCGTCTCAATCATTTGTTTAATATGCCTCACAAAGAATAAAAAAGGTAAATAAATGAATGTGACGGAGTCACGGAGGGATTAGTGTTTAGTTTTGTATAACTAGCTTCTTTGGATGTGTTTACATTATTTGTTACCCTGCTTTTTATTGATTAACTTGTTCAAAACGGCTCAATTTTCGCTTGATGATTAAGGTTGTGTTGCCTAGTACATACACTACTCGGACTCGTATGGTGTCCGATACTTGTAGTCGAGTTTGAGTAACAAATGCTAATTTTGATCAGTTTTATTGATGCATCATGGACTGCGACTATTGGTAAATATCTGAGTCTGAGTAACATATGTAGTGCAATTGATGCCATTTTATTGATGCATCATGGATTAAGGCTACGATATGAATTAAAACCCGATTTTTTTATAGCTCAGTTAATTTTGAGAGACATTGGGTTACAGACCCAGATTCTGAGTCTCATTGCCCCCCTAATGTGGTACCCATTACCTCCTCCCTCGGCATGGGAGCCTTACCGCCTTTACCTATCTGAAGAATAAATACATTGCATCATGGATTGTGACTATGTTAAGAAGTTATACTAACCAAACAATAAAAATTTTCCAATTTTCCAATTTTCCTTCCTCCATCAAAACATATCCTTAGCCTTGTTGACGCAGAAAGTCAGTGGTCATGGATGCATTTTAAGTACCGAGATTTTGTTATGTTCTTTGAGAGTTGATGATGATTATGTTATTATCCAACGTCCATGATGCAATGTTGTGATTTTAGGGTAGACATGGCCGGGCCTTTTTGTTCTCCCATGCAATGAATGTTGAAGTTGGACCTAAAGAGGATAGACCTCTCATGACTGGTCTTCACACAGTTGCTGATATCTTTTGTGGTGATTGCCGTCAAGTGTTGGGATGGAAGTACTTGCGTGCTTATGAATCGTCCCAAAAGTACAAGGAAGGCAAATTCATATTCGAAAAGTCCAAAATTGTCAAGGAAGATTGGTAGGCACTTAATAAACTTCCATAACTGCTGTTCTTATGGAAGCGTGTAACTGCTTTTAACTCGTTTACCTTGTATAGATGTCCTAATCTGAAGTGTTCATTCCTGATCCTTATTCTGTATCCTCGTGCCTTGCTGTAAAATACTCCGTCTTTTGTGAATGAAAAAGTGCATTGTTCTTCCCATAAGCTCATTGTTCAAAAGTTGCTTTGAATAAGCTCAGAGTCTATACTTATCCGCATTTCAGTTTTGTAAATTCCGGGTGAATTAATAAAACATGCTGCAATTCTGCATAATAAATCACATCCGTATTTTCTTGTTTCCAGTTATCTTTACTGACCAAAATTTCATTAACAACTACTACAAATTGCGCATACCAGAGATTTTAGGTCTCTGAAGCAATACTGCCAGGGGAACATGCAATTTGGGTGTTGTATGTGTTAAAAACTCAGATTTTCTGGTGTTTGTTCATTCCAAAACATGATTACTGGATTCGCTATGAATACGCCCTTACCCATTCGCAATTCGCTCTTAAGAGTATGTTATATATGTAGTTTCAGTTAGCGACAAATAGAATTCGCTCTAAGTGACTCGCGATTCATAGGGGTACTCGAGCGAATCCGGTAACCCTGTTATAAAACTATTTGCCATAAAAGCAAACCTGTAAATTTTGCTTAGAAACATGCTTCCTTCATTCCTGGGATGCACTACCATTCGCTACGAGCCTACTACATTCCTACAACACTTGCTACAAGTTATAACTTCATCTATTTCTTCATTCATATCCTTCATTCATTCCCATTCTCTAAAATTTACTACAAATATTTCGAAAAATAAGGCCCTTGTCACCATTATTGTACGGAGTATATTTATTGTAATGAGCTAACACAGCCGGCAGCAAAAAGTAGAGATCTTGGAAAAGAGGGTTCTTCTCTGAACTGATTCATCCAATTCTTCCTCATTTTACGATCGTGATTCATCACTCTTAGTAGCGGGTTCAATGCAAATCTTGAAAATATGTTGAATTTTAGGCCAGTCTTCACCTGATGGTTCCTGGCATCTCCCCGCAAGCTCCCTGGAGCATTTGGTTAGGAATAGCGACTTCAAATTGGATAGGTTGCTTATCTCGTGCGGCTAAGATTTCAATCAGGGACAAGTATCTATAATAAGGCTGTCGAGGGAGGTAAGGCTGTCAATCCATTCTGGAAGTGCCTCAAAAGCTTTACAGTCATATACGTTTAGCAGTTTAGGGTTTCCAAAGCCCGCATTACCTCGAAACTCCTCAGGCAGGAGTGCTAGTTGATTCCTGCGGAATTCTAGCTCGAGAAGCATGGAAGGTAGCTGTTGAGGAGAATGACCGGTTGTCTCTGACAAGCACCAACATTTGAAGGCACCGAAGTTTGTACTGCTTTCATCCAGCAAGGCAACCTCATCTCCGCATAGTTTTTCTATCGCTTTACATAAAATAGACATATTTGTAAATTTAATACGCTTAGAATTTCCAAACTTTGTACTGCTTTCATCCAGCAAGTGGTAAATTACCTTGTGACGGATAAATCTGTCACAAGCTTGTGACATGTCAAATATCATCCACATGCGTAGATAAGACAAAATCAAACTGCCCATGTGAGATTTATTTGAGACGTCACAAGCTTGTGACTAGGACTGTAAGTGATCTGAGCCGACTCGACAAGCCCTCGGAATCGGCTCGGTCAAAGCTCGGCTCGTGCTTGGTCAAAACAAGCTCGATTCAAACTCTAACCAAGCTCCAACCTTTTCCGAGCCGAGCTCGAGCGCAGTCGCGCGCGCAGATCAGCTCGTTTAGAGGCAATTACAGCCCTACTTGTGACAATATTGTCTGCCACAACTCACAAATGAGATTTGAAATCTAAATCTAAAATTG
>JAGPOY010000535.1:0-25068 GCA_018983105.1 Silene uniflora | reverse complement strand
AACCCGAACCCGACCCGACTTAACCCGACCCGACGGACCCGATTGCCACCTCTAGACATAGTGAGCCAAATGAGGTAGGATCATACGTCATAAATTCCTAACTTCACCAACTAAGGAGTATTTAACTATTTATACCCAAATATGACGCGGCAACGACCAATAAAACAAATCCCAGTTAAAAAAAGTCATAAACCAAAACAAATTCTATCTTTTTTTATTCTCCTCGTTGATCATCCTCTCTATAATCTCCCTAACAATTCCGACGAAAATGTCCGCCATGAAGATGAACAACACGTTCTTCATATCACACGGATCGCCTACGCTTTCAATAGACGAGTCGATCCCGGCTAGGCATTTCTTGGAGGGTTGGAAAAAACAGGATTATGGGCAAATTCCCAAAGCAATTCTCGTTATTTCTGGTCATTGGGAAACTGCTGAACCTACCGTTAGCGCGGTTAATGGAATTTCCGATACAATTTACGATTTCTACGGCTTTCCCGCTTCTATGTATAAGGTACTTATTTTAATTATACAAGTTTTGTTGAGTTGATTTATATTATAATCATTGTTGTTGTTTTACTATTAGGATATTAAATCATTGATTCGGCTTCAACCATCTACATACCCCTTGTTACTATTGATTGAGACATTACTTCTTCGTCCCAATCAATTGTTTACGTTTCATATTTTTTTTGTGATTAGTGTTTGGAACAAGTCTTATGTAAAACGATTTTATAATAAGACATTGTAAAACAATATAACAGACCTTGACTCCTTTATGGAAGTTATTTTAGCGAAGTTACGGAGTATTTAGATAAAATATCGTTTGGTTTTACAATAACACTTGTATAAACGGTTTTAACCTGAGAATTGTGGGATCTTTTAGTAGTTAACTAGTTATGGTCGAAATCTAGTATAATTTCAAAGGCGGAGTCTTTGACACAATGCCGAGATGTTGTTGAACTAAACTTGTTATTCTTAAGACTTAAGAGTCACTCGAATAGAAAATACCGAGATTCGGGTTTGGTTTTGTTTCAAAATTGTATCGTAAAAGTATCTTTTACTTCATACTTTCTTGGTGAAGGCAATGAAGAATTGCTATCCTAATAATCCTGAATTATTGGTATTGGTTCACAGCTTAAGTATCCGGCTCCAGGGTCTCCAGATTTGGCAAAGCGGGTTCAAGAACTTCTCAAGGGGTCTGGGTTTGAGCGAGTGCACGTGGACAAGAAACGTGGTCTCGACCATGGTGCGTGGGTGCCTTTGATGCTCATGTACCCCGAAGCTGATATTCCTGTTTGTCAGCTCTCGGTTCAATCACATTTGGATGGCACGCACCATTATAATGTAGGACAGGCGCTGGCACCTCTTAAGGAGGAAGGTGTCCTGATCATTGGTTCCGGGAGTGCTACACACAACTTAAGAGACCTTCACTTCAATGCTAAAGAAGTTGCTCCATGGGCTCGCGAGTTTGATCAGTGGCTTGAAGATTCTCTGACTACTGGAAGGTATACTTTTTCGCTTAAACTATTACGAGTACTTCTTACTCAGTTGTATCTCATGATTTCGGTACATAATGCTCTTCAAGTTTCTTCGGCGTTATTTGAGTGAACAATGAATCTTGTATGAGATGATCTTTAAACCAAATGAATCATTGTGTGTTCCTCAGTCAGTTGTTCTAAGGTTAATGATTTGGGGTGACATGAAATCGTTCCACATTAAAAATGACGTCTACTGATATCGAACCTGCTTTTTCCCCTCGTCTTATAGGTACCAAGAAGTAAATGATTTCCAAAGAATAGCACCTCATGCGAAAAAGGCTCACCCTTCACCTGAGCATTTCTATCCATTACATGTTGCAGTTGGTGCTGCCGGAGAAAAGGCCAAGGCGGAGCTCATACATCGTAGCTGGGAGCTTGGCACCATGTCCTATGCCTCCTACAAGTTCACAGATACCCCCATTTAGATTTCTCTCCAGACTTCATTCTTCGTCGCTTACTTGTTGTTGTAACATATGTATAAAAATCACTCGCAAAGTTATGTTTGTTTTGGTGATGAATGTTGTAACATGTATGCATACTTGGACTGCTGTTCTTTGACGTAAAACTATGAATTAAAACCCAGAAATGGTATACTACATTACCATAGTTGTAACTGGAAAAAGAAACGAAAACGATAGCATTTTAATTTTAGATAACTTATAAATACACAAGAGTAAAACTTTCTGCGAATTTAAAAATGTGAGGTCAATTTTAATGTAATAGTTTTACTTCTTTTATTAAGGATCTAAAAGACGCAAAATTTCAAATAAAAAAAAAAATGACATTGGAGAATATTTAGTCCCAAAAGTTGAGGTCTTGAGACTCTACTTTTCTCTATGTGGCTCGTGGCTGTGCGGTCGCCAGGTTCATCTTCAAGGTTGGTGAAGGGTGCTCGGGGCTCACTACCCAATAGATAATTGATAACAAGCCTAAAGGACACGGAAAAGACACCCGCTTTCTTTTGCATCTGTCAGTCAAACTTTAGAAATGTCATCTACTCCGCATTAAGTTAGGAACTCTCTATTTCATCTCCCGTGCATTTTTTTTCTACGTATTAGTTTTTCTCACCGAACCTTTTTTTTTTTTTCCTTAAATAAAAGCGCGGTGATTTTTAATATTATATTAATTTTGGTATTAACACAAAGATCAAGGAAGAAGAAATGGTCCAAATTATCGGAGACATCCAAAATGAAATACGTAAATGTAAATAAATGACGAAACGGAGTCCGAGGGAGTACAATTTTTGTATTTTTATTCCTTACTTTTGTTTCTTTCGTTGTACAATGTACACAAACAAGAGGAACCCGTGGGAATCATGGGACATTGGGACATATACCCGCCATTGAAATCACTGATGAACTTCATGCAAACAATCAACAACAATCCTTTAACAATTCCCAGAAAACCCTAATTAATTGATTATTTTACGACAACAATCGATTAAAACTATCAATTTTGCGTTTCATCCATACAAAAATGGACGCAGAACAAACATTTATAAGAGTACAAGAGAGATTTTCGCAATTAGTGACGCCTAAATTGAGAAATGCAATCGAGTATTTCTTTCTCTTCGCCGCAATCACTCTTTTCTGTGTTCTTGTTGTAATGCACGCCAATTTTGTTCAGCAGGTTAATCTTCCTTTTGTTTTGATTGATATTCATGAAGTTTGATCATTCGTTTTTTTGTGCATTTGTTTTGTATGTTATGAGCTGAAGAATTTCCGTAGAATTGCTGGCATTGAAATTGTAGTTTTGGTTGTTTCGTAATTTTGGCGAATATACTTGTTAGACAGTGTTGATACTGTTAATGCTTGCAAGTTGCAGTGTAATAAAACTTTGAAAAGTTAAGGTTTTTGATTGCGCATTTTGGGTGACAAGTGGATTTTGATTGTTAGTGTGTAGTGTAACTTACATAAATATGAAATGTTGTCTCTTGGCGGAATTGAGGTAGAAGAGGGTTGGGAGACACATAAAAGGGAAGGAGAAGAATTCCTCCGTTTGGGTAATTGTTGGGCGAAAAAAAGGAGTGAAGGGAGAGAGGTGGTAAAAGAGATGATACATGGGGCGGAAAATTTTTAGGAATCCCTTACAGAATGTTTCCAACGGGGGAGGACGTTATATATGAAGGATGGAGAATTGAGTTTGTTGTGATGATAATGAGGGTTTAACTTTGTATTCATAGTATACAAGTATAGAACTATGTTGGTCGGACTTGGCTAGAAGTATACGACATGGGATCGTGTCCAAGTGTCGTATTCGGTTGTTTTATGAAGAAAAATCATGTTTATGGTCTAAAATGAAATGTCCGAGTGTCAGGTGTCGGACACAGGTACGTGAGCTAATATTAAAGAGTCCGAGCAACATAGGTATACAAGAGTCGAGCGAGCAGAATGACTGCTGCCAGAATTCAGAAATGGCCTGTTATGGTACTATGATGGAATAGTCAGGCTGTTTCGGCTGATTTAGCGGGTTATCGTGCATTTATCTACTTTATTATAACAGTTTCAAGTTAAAAGTTGATTCGGGGTCTGTAATAAAATTGTGAGTCCTAAAAATTTTGAGAGATAAATGTTGGATATATTTTGGTGGTTGACATTCCGTCAATGTTTTGCATATTTGCACCAAAGCTCTGTTTATTTTTCTACGGCTACAATGTGACATGATGCTCTGTCATATAATAGCTGCTCATCGATTGCTGCTACTTAAGTAGTGGAATTATATCCCTCTCTCACCGTGATTGTTGACTTCAAATTTTGCAGCCTGGATGTTCAAGTGAACTGTCAGGAGTTCAAACATCAGATGCGCAACTTATTTATATCACGGTATGACAACTACGCTGTTTTTATTTATGTCTTATGTGAAATTATAGGTTTCTTTTTAGTTCTCATAGCATTTGTAGCTTCCTTCTTTTTTTTTCCTGCATGTGGTCTTTAAATTTATTTTATACTGCTGGTATCTCTTGTCGAATAGATGATGATTTTTAATTTGTGAATGCAGATAACTGGCGCTGACTTGCTGACACAATATGATTCTGAACCTTATATGGAGCATATTCCTGCTGAGCATACTACAATTGGTAGATCTAAGGAGCCAGCTGCTCGTGTAGATGACTTGAATTTGTTTGCTGTGAAAGACTGGTTTACTTGGGTTGCCTCGGGTGCTAGGAGAGGGAAGTTGAACCTCAAGTTCTGGAGAACTTATGATGAATTATTTGAAACTCAATCAGAGGATACCATTGATGGGAGGGTATCAAAGTTAGCTAAGCATGACCTGAGCTCTGATAGAGAGGAGCCATATGAATTTTTTTCGCTGTTTGCCAAACAGCCTGTCAAAGCTGTCTTTCTCCACTTTGTCAGAAAGTGGCACAGGCGTCTTTCATTTGCTTGGAAGCATGGAACCCGTTTATTTGGGATTCTTTGGGTATGTGTCTGAGTTTACTTTTATAGTGCTAGTTTTTGTTTGCATGTTTGTGCTTTAGTCACTGATGTTTTGTTCTGCCACATCCCTTGTTTTTTTTCCCTTTCTTTTCTCTTTATGTATGTTAAACCGCACTTCCGTTGGTGTGTCTTTGTTTTCTTTCCTCATTATTGGAATGAATTGGTCATGTCGTGTGGCGTCCCTGCTTGTCCAGGGCGGCTATCATGCATAATAAGTTCTCCATAATTCCTATCTTGTAGTTCATATATATACTCCGTATTTATTTATATAGGAATATGTCACATTTTCTACTTATTGAAGGATTTATCATTCTTTTTGTCATAGCGATGGAATCATCTTATTTGATTGTGAGTCTTTTGTTTCTGTTTCTGAATTGGACTTTTAAGTACAGAATGTTTCAGGTATTCATTTAAACATTGACATCCCTAAATGGCTTCATATTCTCCACCTGGATCGGGTCAACTCTATTGCAGGTAAATTTTATTATTGATTTAATAGAGCATTCTTTACATTTGGAAGTCAATATTTAGGTTAGCTGTGATTCTATTTTAATGATGCGTGGGTCGAGATATTTACGTTTTGTACATAAAAAAGGTGAACATTCGTTTACTTTTATTTTTCATTTACTTTTTGTTTCTGTAGTAGTAGTAGTTGTTTTCAAAAGAACCAGCTGTTTGTTTCCCCTTACGCAGTTTCGCATATAAATATGGTAAATAGGAGAATGTCATTTTTGATGCCCTGGTTAGTGGTTAGCTTTTTGGGGTTTACGGTTTCTCTTCATTAAGGCTATGTTTGGTAAAAATGAGCTGAAAAGCTAACTGATAACTGTAAAATTGGCTTTAGCCGAAACCTGAAAACCTAACCAAAACGGTAGCTGAAAGTTTAAAGTTAGCACGGTAATTGATTAACTTTAAATTGTTTGGTAAAACTAGCTGAAAAGATAACTTATACTCCGGTATTTGGTAAGATAACATAAAAAGACATTATTATTTTGATGATGATGATGATGATTAATCAAGGTTAAAATTGGAACTAAATTATGATAAACTACCTTATTTTTTAAAACAGCTATTGCGAGTAGCTTTGCTTTTTGTTTAGGTAGCTTAAGTTTTCTTCAGTTAGCTTAAATGACATTACCACACACATACAGAAAAATCACTAGCTGAAATGTTGGTCAAAATAACCTACTTAGTCAATTATGCTAGCTGAAATGCAATGCCAGACACGGCCTAGTGGGGTTATTGAAGTCTCTTGATAGTAACTGATGGATAGAGTTAGTCAGTTGTCTTATGGAGTGTATCTTTCTCTCCTTATAGACGATAATCTTTCTCTCCTTAAACTCGAGTGTATCTTCAAGCTGAGGGTGGTTGACTGGTGGTTAACTTCTCCACTTTTATACTCTGCGCTTGTGTAATTCTTGGCCTGTCAGTGCCTTTCTTCATCATATCATGAGAGCTGTATGGCTTTTGGTAATTAGGGGAAAAACACCAATAGATCGTGACAGGAAATTTGACACTGTAATTTCTTCTTCTTTCATTCTAAGTTCATCCTCCTTCTCAGTGCAGTGGCTTGAAAGAAAAATTAAAGCATTTGAGCCTGCATATTTATATACAATCGAAAAGGTGCGTTGTGCTACCATTGCTTATGCATTGTCTGCCCTTTTTTGGCAAATTTTCTCTAACAAATCTGATTGATTAATAGTGGTTCTATCTCCTGCACTGATCTTTGTCTAATAGTATTCGTTGTTATATGTAGGGCTACTTCTTGCTTCCTGAAGAAGCTAAGGTTCGCCACAACATTCGCACAGCTAACATTAGCATATCAGCGCGGCATTCATGCTTTGGCAATAGGTTAATAGTTTTTTCTTTATTTTATTCCCCTTACACTGCTCTCTATTTTGTTCTTTAGGTTTTTCTTTGTTGTACCCCTCAACTATCGCTTTTTCTAAGTTGTACCTTTACCTTTTCGAATTCCATGTTGCAGGCTTACAGCTCTAAACTCTGTTAATGACTCCAATAGTCCAATGACCAAGATACTAATCTGTTAACTTAATTCATTAGGTGAAGATTTAACTAGTTAATTCTCCAGTTCGATATGTATATAGCCTATCTTCCTTCCACATTCATCCTCCAAGACTCCACCAAGCAATTCAAAAGCAACCATCCATACCACCCCTCCACCGACCTTTTCTCTGTTTAACTGTCACTATCATCGGTGTGGATGACGGAGGCATGGGTGGCCATTAGCGGCAAAGGCTATTAGCCAGTGAAAACAGAGAAGTATAGGTAGTCGAGGTTGCAGGAAGATCAACAGTGAGGGGATGTGTCTATGGACAGCCGGTGGTGGTTATCGGCAATGTCTAGACGACTGTGGATGGCGGTGGCCTTTAGTGTTGATGAAGGTGAGAGAAAAGTGGGAGATAAGGATAACCACCTGTGGTGGTTATCGGAGAATGGAGGATGGCAGTGAAAGGAGAGGTGTTTGCTCGGAAAAGTATGAAGATGGAAGGATTAGGGTTAATGAAAGTCAATTAGGAGATAATCATTCAATACATCATCAATTAACTAACTAGAATTGACAGATTATTACTTTTGCTTATGGTTTGGAGTAACTAATACTTAGAATTTAAGGGAACAACATGTATTTCGAAAAAAGGTTAGTACAACTTAGAAAAGCCCACAGTTAAAGGGTACAAACAAAGAAAACCATCTTTTTTGTGCTGTACGTTTTTCCCTCCAATTCTTGCTCGTTTAGCACATGGTTCAGTTTGGAGTGACCCTGAGCATACTGCCTGTCTGCCTTTGGTGGATTTTATATAATTGAAGCTGACAGTGTGTAAAGTGTTACCTTTGCAGTTATGATGTATCGGCGACATTGGACTTACGTAATCTAGAGCTTTTATGTTATAGATTATCAATGATATTAATCAGTGGTGGGTTTGTACAGTTGTTTATCCAGTAATCTCCACCAGTCAACCCCCAAAATGAGCGCTCTCCTATTCGATTTCCCCAGAGTGCCAAAAGAAATCAAGAAAATACTAAATAGAATTTCCTGCACATGTCTGTTATTGTATCCAAGTTTCTGACACACAAAATCTCTGTAGCCAAACTTTAGCTTATAGCTTTCAATAATCTTTTCAGGTGGCAACAACTCCTTATTAATAGAGTGGTGGGATATGATACTATACTAATGAACAGTTTACTGGCTTTTCCTGGACAAGGTAGTTCCTAGTTTTCTTCAGTTTATATCTCTGATTTTTCTGGGAAGTATATGCATATGTTATGTCAAATTGTTACACAGTTTGTGATGGCTAATAGTTAGTTCCTTCTTTTGCTTCTCTTATTTTGTCATTACAATAGATGCAAGGTTGTGAATGCAATGCTTTGTATCTACTCTTATATTGGAATTTTTTTCTCGAATATGATTCAGTAAGAAAGATGTATTTCTGAAACTAGCTTAAATGACTTTTTTTGCCACAGAAACTCTTATCTAGATATTTGTGCTCTTGTTGCTTAAATCACCGATACCATGAAGCTTTATTCTTGTCACGATGAAATGTGATTGCCGCGCAATGCTCATCTTTGAGTATAGGTTGTCATTCTTTGTGCTTTGTATGTATGTATGTGGCACATTTCCTCTCATCTGGTCTTTTTTATTTATTTTGAGAATAATGGTATTCTCTCCCTTTCCCATCACATGCTTCCCTTTAGTTTGTGCTCCTTTTCTTTTCCATTTAGTACTTCCTTTTAAAATCTTCAGCTCAACCCGGCATCTCAGATTTATATATGGCTGTTCTGGTTGTGGTTGTTATACAGATGAACAATTTTTTCATCAATGTATTTCCGACTTTTTTTATCCCAATTTGATGATTCAACTGTAATTTAGAACATTTCCTTGTTATTGTCCGGGGCAGGATACCTATACAACTACCAGACGAAGGAGTTTTACAATTTAAGTTATGCCCATGAACCAGCCGAAGGTTCTGATTCCTTTGGAGGTTTGTGTTACCTGCCTTCTCATCATCTTGGTGTGGCAATCTTGAATCCGCTGATTTTTTTGTCTTGCCCAAAATTGGAAAATGGAAATAGAATTTTTCGAAGTGTGTATACATCAATAGTGGTGTTTCAATTACTAATAGTAATTTTAAGGATTCTTTTTGTTCTTTTAACATGTGTTGTTCAATTGTCCCTCCATCGTTTTGACGCACTTTGTTTCATACTTTTTAGATTACCTGGTGACCAAATGCGGAGTGCTCATGATGTCTCTCTTTGTGTTCTTTACTACCACTATGTCAGTTTCTTTTACTTTGAGGGAGACGCAGACCCGCATGCTTAAATTCACAGGTGTCTTTTTTCTCCTCAGTTTTTAAGTTCTTAGCAAGATGCTAATGTTGCAAACATATTCTTGTTTATCTTCAGTTTTTTAGTTCTTCCATCAACACAAATGATATCCACTGCATTTCCTACACAGGTCTGATCAGATTCTATTCTATGAAGCCTTGATCATTTTTAGGAAATGCTCTTTCCAGTTGCATGGGAAACATTACGTACCAAAATCAGTCCTTTTTTTTTTTGCAGCAGCAGTTAGTGGTAGTTAGCTATGGATTGGCCTCTGTTAAATTATTTGATGACAGACAATTAACGTTAGATTTACTGGTTTTTCAAAGAGCCAACTTGAGATGGGTATATGAAGTAACTAAGCTAGCTAAAGAAGAGGATAGAGGTGTGAAGGGTATAAAGAAAGGAGACAGATCTAGAATTTTATGTGTCAAATATACATGATAATCTTAGTACATAACTTTCAAAAGATATTGACACTAGAATTTTGCCAGTTGCGTCAGCTGTAGGGATTACTAACAATTTTACTTTTTTGGCAGAATTTTGGGATGAGTTGCAAATATTTCGTGTTATTTTTATAATATTTGCTGTAAGATTTAAATTGATTGGGTTGGTAAAAGATTGAGCTATTATTTTGTTTTCACTTTTCATCTCACATTAATCATATGATGACTTCTCTAGTTTTTCCTTCTTATGTGTGCTTTTTTCACACAAAAAAGTTCAGAACTTTCCAGAACACTGAAGTTTTGTTCTCAAATAATTGCAGTGCAGCTGCAACACCATGCTCGGCGTCGACTTCCAACATTCCAGTTGATATTTGTTCATGTCATCGAATCACTTGTTTTTGTACCCGTAAGCTTTTATCTGTAACTGTGTGCTCTTGTATTCTCATTTGCATTTCTGCTTACTTAATGATGGACTCTGATATGTAATGCAGATTATGATAGGCATTCTCTTTTTTCTGTTCGAATTTTATGATAATCAACTACTGGCTTTCAAGGTGTTGATACTGGTCTGGCTTTGTGAACTGTTTACCCTTATTAGGTAAGTGAAATGCTATTTTTACCAGTCTTCTCAATTTTAAAGTTTTAAGATGTGTGCGCTTTTTCGCATATTTGAAGTCTTCGCCTTGACTTGGAATTTCTGTGCATTTGCAGTGTTCGTACACCAATTTCAATGAAGTTCTTTCCACGCTTCTTCTTACTCTATTTCCTGGTTTTCCACATTTACTTCTTTTCCTATGCTTATGGTACGACTGTTTGCCATATAGGCGGTTGTTTTATTGTTCTGTGACTTATTTCAGTGTTGTTGTAGTTCAAATAATACGTTTTATGACTTTTGTATATTTTTCGTGTGTAGGTTTTTCGTACATGGCTCTATCTACTACTGCAGCGTTTGTCCAACATCTTATAATGTATTTCTGGAACAGATTTGAGGTAGATGATTTTATTTTGCTTTTTAGCTAGAAGCCCTATGCCATGAAGCTAAATTATCATTTTTTTTCTCTTGTTTTGTTTGGAATTTGTACAATTCTGGTTGATACTCTTAACTCTTATATGTTGTAAGGATGTTGACTAGTTATTCGGCAATAAACCAGTTTTCCTGTATTATTTCTGCAGCCGGCCATTGTTTTATTTTTATACCTTCTTGCTACACGCCTACACCTCATTCTCTACTAGGTTGTCCTTGTTTTGTTTGTTAAATCCAGGCCTTATTTTGTTTGTTGAATCTACTTGGTGCATCTATCCACTTAATAAAGGGAAATTCATGTTTGAGGAGGATGGGTAATGTAGTCCTACACTCCTACTTATTCCTGATGTCATATTTTCTTGTTTTTGCTTCTGTTTCGAATGGAACCAAGCCTCACATTTGTTAGGCTCTGAACAAGATGGGTTATTATTGTACATTAAACTGACAGCACTTCTTTTTATTGTGAAATTAGTCATGTAATACAACTTTTGATGTAATTTTCATCCTGGATCAATCGGAACAGCCTTAACCTGCCCCTTTGAGGCACTGGGGCTGTATGTTGACATGTGCTTCTTCTTTTATTTGGTCAGGTCCCTGCTTTACAAAGATTCCTGCAAAATCGCCGTTCACAGATCCAGCAGCACCCAGACTTCCACATTACCTCATCTACCATACTTGCCTCGACATTACACATTACCCGGTTGAATACAAGGAACAACGTGCCTGCCAATTCGGATGATACCCCAAGCTCTCAACCCTCTGGGTTTGGGCCAGGTATGGATGTTTCTGTACCTCAGAATGTGCAGGCTGGAGTTCCAGGGCTTGTAGAACAATCAGGGAATACAATCCCACAAAATGAAAATACCGGGCAAGATCCTCTTATTCCTGAGCATGATCCTCGACTACCCGAAAATGGTCAGAACCCTGGAAATATGAATTCGTTTAGCTCTTTGTTGCTACGGATTTTAGGAGGAGCTTCCGCTGAAAATATCAACTCTTTCCTCTCTATATTTAGAGACGTGAGAGATGAAAACCAGTTTAATGCAGATTCTCCTAGCCCTGAAGCTGACGCTGCCCAGAACCCACGCTAGCAGAGGAGGGGCAGAAGAAGGTGAATTTGTTAATTCACGTGATTTTTTCCGCTTATAAGGCTCTATTGCCTGAAATCACTGTGCTTGAGTTATGTTTGTGCTGTGTAGGATTCATCTTAGCCAAAGCAAGAAGCTTACAGGATAAATGAGCACTTGATGTTATGTAACCTTCAAGTTAGGCAAAATGGGATCACTTGCGGGATAATCAGCTGGTGACATTTAAATGTCAGAAAATCGGAGGAGAGAAGATGCGCAGGGAATTATACATGGCGTGAGTGCTGAGATTTTGTCAAATGCATTGCTGTAAACATGCTTTTACAGTGAGCTTTCTGCAGTAAGACTAACTCTAGAATGGTTGATGTAAAAATGTGCTCTGTTGTGACTTGTACAGTTTCATGCTTGAAATTCGTTTGTAGGTGACGTCTCCGTCCTTACAATGATGCTTGATCAACTAGCACGTAAATACCGTCAATACAGGTCTTGATCATTTTGGGTATTTTGGTTTCTTAGTCGAGTAAAGTTGTGGACTTGTGGCGCTTTATTTCATTACATTGTGGAAGATCGTTTCACTTCATGACAGTCGGTTTGGCTTGTAGATTTTAATTCAGCAAAATAATGAAATGTGTAAACTGTAAAACAATTGAGGCAGGACCTCTCCAACAATTTTCGTTGTATGACCATTGACCTTCGTTTTGGTCAATAGTTTACACTTTTCCTTTTTGAGTGTTCAAGTCAATAGTTTACGTTTCTGTTTTAGGTATGTTTTACTCTCTACTTTATCCTTGGTCTTTGGGTATAAAACATACTCCGTATATAAACATTTCATTGTAACAGTTTCTTTACTATAAAATCTTGATTGAGATTGTAAGCTTGAAATGAATTTGAACAACTCATATACCTAGTTAATAATAAGAATTATTAATGTTGGTTTTCGATCTGTTGTAAGCTAACAACCGCCTTAAAAGAGACTAATAATTTCTTTAAGAATTTTAACTCGAAAGAAAGATAGAAAGCTAAGGGGCCATAAGAAGGCTTTCCTCATACACTTGTCATTCCCTTTGAGTCGATGTTTAGCACACGATTAGCATTGAAAACAATGTCTAACAATCTCGAATTAGACGTTTCCATACCCTTTAAAAAGCTTAAACCCTTGTTACTGTTCCCAGAACAGTAACTTATCCCCTGTATACCCATTTTGCCCCTAGCTAAAACCTCTGTCTATTTTGTTTCCACTTTCCTGTTTCTCTGTCTCTCTTCCATCGTCTACGTTTCACTCTTTTTCCCTCTTTCCCTATCTACATTTCGCCTATCAGTTTTTCTACTCTAATAATTTACCAAATTAATTCCTCCCTATTGCTAAGAGCCTCACAAACTCCGTCTCTCTTCTGTCCCTCTTATGCATTTTCTCATAAGCGGATGTATGCAATTCACTCATCAAATCAACAACAATGGTGATCAATAATGGCGATCGATCAACACAGAGCAGGTAAGTTGCTATGTTATTGATTGTAAATTCTTGATTGTGGATTAAATTAAATAAGTTAGGGTTTAGTTTTTGGGTTAAAATTAATTGCATGCAAAAAGTTTGGGGCTTTTTGTAGGTTTGAATTGATTGCATGCAGTAATTTAGGGCTCAAAAGAGTAATTTAGGGCTCAAAAGAGTAATTGAATTGATCGATCACTTTTCTGAGCTTAACCTGTTTTGCTGCTTTACAGATTCGCTTTCTGGATGCTCTCTTCTTTTTTTCGTCTGCTACCAGTGACTATAGAGGTCAGATTTTTTGAGCCTGTGACATTTGTTTGGTTAATTGTTCTTGCCAGTGTCGTCCCTAATTTTTAGTCCCTAATTTGACCTGACAAAATCCAAGTTAAGGTGAATGCAAACTGATCTTTACTCACTTTAATTTTTTGGGTTCTTTTACATGTGTTTTCTTCATCGTCTGCTTCTGGACTGAGTAAGCGATGGGTTCTGTTGCATGCATGTTGGAGGGGAATTGTTTATGCTGAAAAGGGTATGGACTCTTGTTTACTAGGCTCTCTATTTGTCTTTATATGTGTGTGTTTATGCTGAAATTGTATTTTATTACTGCATTACATTTTTCTATACTACCTCCACGGCTGCGTCTTCGTCCTCTTACATGATGGATCACTGGATCACTACAGTAACCGGTGGGTTGTTCGGTTGTTGGTCGTCCTTTATGTTGCTGCTAAAGACGATATTTTACAGGTATTATCATTATTATTATCGCTTTGTGAGCAGAAAGTGGGTTTCAGGTGTTATTATTATGGTCTTGTGATTATCTGATTTCTACCTTTGCTTCTTTTAGGGTTTACGTTGCAATGTTCTAAGTTGATTTAATATCAACTCCAATCAGATCATTCGTTTATTAGCGGTGATATCCGTTTCTTTGGTGGTGATACGCATTTCAGGTAACTGAAATTTACTTAATTTTGCATGGTATCTTAATTGTCAATTATGTGTGCTCAATGGACTGGGTTGAAGTTACAGGTTTACATTAAAGTCGTATTTGATAAATGAATTTCACAAATCCCTCTGCTTGTAAGCTAAGATTTGATAAGCTTATTGTGTTGAAAAGGGTGAAATAAGTGAAGGTCCGACAAAAGAATTGTGCTTTAGTCTACAGCAGTTATATTGATGCATTAAAAGCAAGGTAGAAAAAGTTGTGGCCATATACAGTAGGCCTTGCCATGGATGTGACGATTTGTAATTATGGGTCACGAGGAGAGACATTAATATTTGCTCATGACCTGTAAAATCTCACATATATTTTAAAATTTACTTATTACTTGGTAAAACTTCCGTAAGATGGCATGTTTCTTTGTTTTGCTTATTATTAAGGTTAATTACTAACTTTTTTGAGCAAAATTTTATTTGGGCAGACACAACTATATATTGTAATAAGGGTGTGTTTGGATTGGGGGATTTGAAGAGAAAAGAAAGGGAGGGAGAGTAGGGGATTTAAAACCCCTTATTTGGATAGCAAATGAGGTACAAGGGAAATGGAGGGGGAGAGATTTGGAGGGATCCATTTTTTCTCCTCCAAGGCAAACCAAAATCTCTCCATAAGAGGCAAGATTTGGAAGGAAATTGTATCCAAACACCCACATCCCATTTGCCCTCCCCTTCCCTTACCTCCCTTTCTCTTCCCTCCTTCCCCCTCCCCTCCCTTTCCCTTCATTTTTGCTATCCAAACACACCCTAAAAGACTCTTGTGGGACTTGGGTACTCTTATTCAACTGTTATAACCGACTATGATACAGTCTATGATGCTTTTACAGGTAATCAATAATGCTAATTATGTATTGTAATAGGTACAGTACATTTGTAATAGTTATAGCCTATGTTAGCCTGACTTGGTCGCAAGTGTTGACACAGTTATTTTTGTGGAAAGTTCTAATTTTCTAAGTCTAAAATGAACAGTGGTTTGTGTCGGCCATGAAAGTGTCTGCTACTCAACATACTACCAAACTGAAGTGTCGAAGTAACATAATATTTTAGGAGCTTTGTGTGAGATTATGATCATTCATAATGTCTAAGCTGTCTATAGTATTTTCTGTTTAAAGCCAGGGACAATCCGATATATTTTACAGCGGTGGTTTTAACAAATTTCCACTGTATTAACATAAGAATTTCTTACATTTCTTCATAACTGGAGTAATTTACGCATGTAATGTTTAGTAGGTTCATTGCTGAACTGAACATTTCCATATGAAAATATATACGTGTAGATAGACATTCAACCTCAAAATAACTGTTGTAAATATTGGATAGTTTGTTCTCATTCACGTAGCAAAATTAAACTGTTTATTTGGGTGGTTTTTGTGTTTGTTAATAGGGAGAAAATTTGATTCATTTGATAGTTAGAATGTAAGATCTTGGTTAGCTGATTATTAAACTGCGTAAAATGACATTAATATTTGTAAAATTATGAATTTATGCTGCTTTTTTGTGTTTATTCTTGAAAATCGTTGTTCAACCTAAAACTCAGATTTCTGCAAAATCAGTGCTTGGTCTATAGAAGCCAATTACAATCTTTTTCAAATTGTACGATCAGTACCCGCAACAACTTGTGGTACCTCCTGTTGTACTCAGATATCTGGCCTGATACCTTTGACATTAACATACACTGACCGACGTAATGAGAGACATGGGAGCTCAGAACATGGTTGTTGGTTGTTGTCTAGGCTGTGATGGTATTCTTGTGTTTTTGTGTGGGGAGGAACTGCATGCTATAGTGCTTACGTTCCTTGTACGTGGTGTTGAAACTCGCAATTGTAAGTAGTGTGAATGTAAGGATTGTAACTAAACTATAGTTTGTCATTGTGTTGCTATATCTGAGAAAGATATGAAGCTTAATGAAGGAATAATAGGAGAGTATTTAAAGATATCTCTTGTAGCATCATGTTGATAGAGGCTTATAGTATTCTGTAATAACTTCATAAATAAAGTAGTTATAAATTTCACATAAGAATCTCTACTTCCCGTCTCCATGTTTGTAAAACATGAGAATCTCCACTTCCCGTCTCCATGTTTGTAAACCATGCTATACTCTTTTTTTTTCCCCCAGAACAGGTTGTGTTCAATCTTGAATATAATAGTGTACATGCTGAACTCTTGATGCTGTTGTACTGCTTACATATAAATGTCTCTGTGGATATTTACTTGGTGTCAGACTATATGGGCATAAGACCGTCTCTTAGTAGACTCTTCCTGATGATGATAGGATAGTTCATTCATTGTTCAGTATTGGCAGAAGGAAGCTCCAAAAGTCATATGTCCCTTCAGTGGTGACTACTATGGCGCCCATGTTGTACAAAGCAATCGGTCCAGTGCATCATGCGATAAAGAAATTTGGGAATACATACGTGAATACAAATACGATGGAGAAAAAGCTCAGGTAATTCTGAAAGTAATATATTTTTGAGTTATAAAACAACGGAACAATGAATTATGTGCATTGCTCTTAATTAATTCCCTGTTTGTTGTGTCTCTTTATGACTGCACCAGTTCTATTTATTTAGCGGGTTATTGATCACATTTGCGGCCTCTGATGCAGATACATTTAATGGAGGATGACAGAGAGATACTGCAAATATGTTTGGCAAGAATGTGAATGGGAATATGGGATAAGTGAGTTTTTCTTAATGTGCCATCTTTCACTTCTCTCCTTTCCTTTTGGTATGAAACTGCGCTCTTTTAATACATTGTCTTTTGTTTACAAAGACGTTTGCGTCGTTCTTTTCAATTGTGTGGTTGATCAAGACACTTCTTTTTAGTATTTTAGAAGAAAGGGTCGTTTTTGCAATGAAACAAGCACATGTATGGATATTGAAATTTTATTGATATTGCAACTGACCACTGAATTAAGACGGATATATCCGTCTTGAACTTAAACCGGGTTGAATAGAATAGATGGGAGAAAGACAAAATGCCTTGGGATTAGCAAAACCTTGTCCATCTTATCTAAATGGGGTGGTAGTTGATCACTTTTTCATGAGTACTTGATTGATTAATCTATTAATGGGAATTCTATTCTAATCTTGTAGACTGTATTTAGAATTTTAGATGACTGTTTTGCAGTCGTATATAAATTTGATATTGTATGTTACTCCTGTCTCCTTCCGTCTCAATCATTTGTTAACCTTTTTAGTCTTATTGAGAGGTATTTTAATCAAACGTAAACAAATGATTGGGATGGAGGGAGTAGATAATTGCTGGAGTATAATTTTGATGTTGATTGTTTTGGCATTTAGGGTTGAAAGTCTTTTGCTTCTGATTGCTGAAGTTGTGTTTTTTATATTGCAGGTTCATCTTCATTATAGTTGTCATAGTTTAATATCCCTGATTCCCTTCGTCTCGATCATTTGTTTTCTTTGATTAAAATACCCCTCAAAGTGAATAACAGAGGTAAACAAATGATTTAGATAGAGGAAGTATAATGGTTGATCATGTACTTAGATGATTTACTCATCTATTAGTTTTGTTATCGAACTGAACAATGAACATAAGCCTGTAATTTCTGTCTAAGTGAATTATTGGGTGCTATAGAGTATAGATAGAAGGTTTGTCCCCTGGAGTTTTGGAATGTGAAACTGATGTAGATCAAATTCGATAGTTTTAGACGCGTTGCTAATCGATCCACTTAACCTGTATTACTTTTTGAGGATATGCTCTCTGTGTCATTGTTCGACTGAACTGGTGAAAATATGTCTTTTAGTATCTTTTCATTTATTGATCATGGTCAGAGTAATTTACCCTCCTGTTTTATTGTTTTCAGTGGTTGAAGTAACAGATGGGAACATCTCGGTTGCTTCTGCGTTTCCAGGTCATCAAGAAGGTGAGTGCATTCTTATGCCTGACCTTGAAACCTTGTAGTTGTGTTGTTCATTAGATGCAGGCAATTGTAAATTGTGATTATCATGTTGCTAAGCTTCTCTTTATTATTGATAAACTATTCACATTTGGCAATCATAGTTCTCTGTCGTCGATGCAATTTTGGACCAATTACTCTATGACCTTAATACATATAGAAGCTTGTGTGAAATACGACCACCAGCTAGCTCACCCTCTACCTCACCCTTTGTGAAAGCTTTAAGGCAGTGGGGGATTTCTATATCGTCTTTAATGTTGCATGTCATTCCTCTTGTGTGGGGGAGCTTGTTTCCAAGACCGAATGCATAGTTTGAGCATAATGTTCATTATAGTTTGTCTTTTTGTTGTTTTCTACTCAGCTGTACAGGATAGAGACCACAAATTCTTATTGAAAGCAGTTGAGGAGGCCTATAAGGGGGTTGACTATGGACATGGGGGTCCTTTCGGTGCTGTTGTTGTTCGCAATGATGAAGTGGTGGTCGGCTGTCACAACATGGTTTTGAAGTACACAGACCCGACCGCTCACGCAGAGGTCACTGCTGTAAGAGAGGTTAGTTGTAGAGCTCAAATCATCATTGGAGGCGACAGAGGACCATATAACAAAGTAAGTTTTCAGAACTGATAATGGTTTTTCCTCAATGTGAAATTGAAGTTAGAGGGTTAAGTTGGTTCCATCCTTATTCAACTTGAGCAAGAGCGAATCGTATATTAGACCTTTGTCTTTGTCTTTGCGAACAGTAAACAAAAACTATTGACTGGGATAACTGAAGTAGATTATATTATTCTCTTTAAAATTTAAATAAGAAAATTGGGTGAATTTGTGGAGGGGAGTATAGCTTCTTCCAATACACCATCCCACCATCATCAATTTCTACTACCACCTGCAATTTGATCAGGTGGGTGAATATGAATCGAGTTTGGGTGATATTGCCCTAAGTACTATGCAAGAATTTGTGAATGTTATTAGTGACTTACAAAATCCCAGTCTGAATTTTGTTCGTTGATTTCTGGAACTCAGCTTGATGTCAGGCTTATTAGACTCCATTCTTTTAAATATGCAGTAGCTGTTTTATTAACCATTCAAACCAATTCACCCCTGAGCATCTTTTGGTTAACATTGGACTCCAAACATCCGGTTTAACTCTCCATCCACTAATAAAAAAATTAGCTGCAATTAAAAATGGTTGTCTAAACTGCTTGTTTCCATCCACTCAAACAATTGTGTTTATCTTGCAATTGAATTTGTTTGTCTATTTTGTGCCTACACTTAATTCAGTCGATGAGATATGTCCTTCAATAGTTCCACTTGCAGTGAAGAGTGGAGACCTACATTATGAACAGGTTTAATTTTCTCAAATGATTAATGTCTTTAGTGTGTTTTTTTTTTGTTAATAAAAAACCCAGTATATGTTTAGACCAGCTCATATCATAACAGTTCACAGTTCTTATCTACAATTCTTGTTGATGAGAATTGCAATTGAGGTGTAGCCGGATTTTCTAATTTTCTGTGCATCCCATACTTCGACTATCAAGTTTTTAGTTTTATGCTGTAGCGGCCAAGCTACTTCTGAATCCAAGAATATGAAGTATTCCTGAACTACGAACCCAAAACTCATACTAACCTACAGAATTATTAGCAACTTTTGGGAGAAGACGAGGAGAGGGAGGGGCAGTAGGAGGAGGAGGAGGAGGAGGAGGAGGAGAGGTAGGGGTCATAGGAGGGGAAATGGGAGGAGGAGGAGGTGCAGGGTGCGGAGGAGGGGAAGAGGAGTAGGAGGAGAAAAGGGAGGTGGAGGGGACTTACGTTGGGGGTTTTTGAATGAGATTAAAGTTAAGGAAGACGAAAGTCGGTCAAAAATTCAGGCTATAGATCATACCATCCCGGATTATTATATAGCTTGGAGCGATCATAGACAATTAGGTTTATTTTTGACGATTTTAAGTTCTTTAAAGGTGCATTTCCGTACCACATTTTTTTTACTGTTGATAAGTTTTCTAGAGAATACTTATATACAATTATTCTAGAATGAGTCACTCATGTTTTATTTGTGGTTGTTTGCCCATTTCCTATCTTTGAAATGCGACTTGCTTATGAAAAAGGCCATCTTTGTCTCAACATTTGGCTTTTTCATCACTTTAAAAACTACCCTTTTGCAGATCCGCACAGCTATGTCACCCACTATTTACATGGCCATCTCGCTTGCGCTAAGTTTCTAGCATGATAAAGAAATTCGTTTAACCGCCAATGGAGAAGAGATAGGGTATGGAGGTTAGACAAGACATGGGGGCATGTTTTTTACTCATACGATACTGAAGAACAAGCTATTTCTCAAGCTTCTGAATTAAGGTAAGCTCCAAATTTGTTGTGTTTTATAAATTATTAGGGAATAGGTGAAGCCTTTGAGCTAGAAATGTGAAATAGAATAATGAGTTTTCTCTATCCCGATTATTTCCACAATGCGTGAACATGTGTACAAAACCGAAAGAGAAATAGAGTTTTGGAACAAGAGGAAAGGGGAGATGCAGAGCGAGAAAAAAGGAAGGAATGAATGTGAACAAGTGAGGAGAGAAAGAGAGGGATGGGAGGGATAGATAAAATGATGAGGCTACTCCTTCTACTACTGGTTTAAGCAGACCTTGTCTTTGTTAATGCAGATGCACTCATGCCCGGTTGCTCTATTGTCTTTTGCAGACTCTACCCATAACACAGCTTTTTGTCAAATACTTAGTATGTAACCTATGATGGAATTTGGAAGGGAGGGGAACCCTCCATTTCCCTCCTCCTAGCCAAATTATTTCCCCTACAACAAAGGAAAGATCTGGCTTCATTTTCCCTCCCCTTCCCCCTCTCCTCCCCTCCCTTTCCCTCTTTTTTTGATATACAAACAAGGCCTTAGTATATTTTTTGAAGTTTTTAGTTATGAGTACTACTACATAAATACATTTTTTTTGCCATGCAGTTTGATGACACTCGCTTGCTTGTATGCTGAATAATATTTTGCACTCTATGGAAAATCACACACAATGCAGTCATCACCGGTATGGGAAAAATAGCACAAGCATGAATAAATTCCGCTAAGGCGCTAACTTGAATTCTACGTAAAGCGACGATAAGGGTGGTTAACCTCTGGGTATGATCTGGTAAATTTAATTGAGGAAAATCAGTTTAGGATTTCATGCCTAAGTTTATGTATGTAGGGGACAACCATGCTAATATGTTCGTGTCTTATGTGGTACTCGAATACTTGTACTTGTTTTTTGAAAGACTAAACCACGTAGCATTACATGGGTGATGGCGAAGCTACATTTGATGGACTCTCCTGGGTCGAGCCAGCTAACCACATTTCAGAAGTGGTGGGACAAAAATGATGGGGCTATCTGTCGAGTTGTACGTTTTTGGTCTACTACTGCTCCTTCCAAGTTTGGCTGGTATGCAGTTATGCTAAACATGCATATCCACTACTTTTGTCAGAATACCAAAACCCACAAAAATTGTCGTAAAGTATGTGATCTCTGCCCATGTTACGGCATGTTTTGGCTGGTAATAGAAATTAATGTATCCTCCAGAATGCGTGGACAGTATCAATTTTGTTTCGAAAACTGTACGGATGCTTCACCATTCCATTCATTTCGTCGAGACAACTCATATTCTGTAAAGCATTCCAATGCTATGTCAAGGCTACGTAGTGTATAATTCAACTCAAATCATTTTACTTGGTGAATTTAACCAAGATCATATTTACTTATGTACCACTATTATTACACAATACCATTTAACCAAATTGGGGCACCGCGCCCGATAGGGCGCGGTGCAACAACTAGTGTAATAAAACAGCAGCTTATGGTCAGACGGAAAAATAAAATACTTGAGTACTGTTTATAAGACTGTTATTTAGTACTCTCTTCATTCTGATCTTTTATTTACCTTTATTTTTTGCATAAAAAAATATCAATGGCGGAATGATTACAGGGGAAGATGTCAATGGAGGAATGATTACATGGTTTGGCATGGAAAAGGAATAATTGCTAACCTAAAATCTCCACAAGTTTGGTAGCAAAGTAACTAGCATTGTTGTTAAACTCCCGATCCGGATCGTAGGATCTTACGATTCTACGATCCAAAAAGTGGTGATCGATTCGGATCTTAGGTAGGATCTTAATTTTGTAGGATCTTACGATTCAACTTGTGTCAAATTTTTTTAAGGTAGAATCTTAACCCGATCCTACGATCCAACGATTATACGACCCGATCCTACATTACTAGCGTTTCAATTTTTTCATTTACTAAAATTTTATATACGACTTTTAAGATAGAAATCTATTATAAACGAGAATAATTAGTAGGTACAAGCTAATATAATAGTGTTTTGAGATTTAATCACGACATTTTAACATATTTTGATAACACAATTATGTATTTTAGGTAATTTGTAGGATCTTACGATTCTACGATCCGATCCTACCGATTCGATCCTAGAGAGCTCGTCGATCCAAAGTAGGATCCCGATCCTAACAACATTGGTAACTAGTACAGCAGAATTGGAAATTCATCATATTCAACCCAGAATTTGACACACGTGAGCACAAACCCAGCATAAACTCAATTGATAATCATCATATTTGACCCACAAATTGACGCAAATGATAATAATCAATAATCATCATAGTTGATCCACAAATTGATAGATTAATAAGGTTGAAAAAAGAGAGAGTAATATTTTTTTGAGGGAAAAGCGTGATATAGATGGGATGAGAAGAGTTTTATTCCTCCTGTAATTGTTATTGATGGGGGGTGGTGGGGAATGGATTACCTCTTGCTGGAGGTAATAGTTACTGGGCCCTAAATATTTCCCTCATACCAAACCTTTAAAAATGGGCTGTAATAATTAAGCTTCACTTATTCTGGCCTATTACTGTCATGTCAGGCAGGCCCTAAAAGAGAAGGAGATTCAAAAAATAGAAAATGTAAACAAATAACCCTGACAAAGCACCCAAAAGATTATATAACAATAGAATATTTGTATACCATTATGGTAGTGGCATAATCATTGATAGTATATCATTACATAAGCTACCTAAGCGCTTAATCAACGGATAAATGGTTGTTCTAATTTAATGAGGGCTTTGGGTTCAATTGTTCAAACTCTAGAAATACAGCATTGGTAAAACATGTGATCTTGAGTGTTTTACCGTCTAGTGGTTTCACTTGGCTCGAATTCGAACTAAACCGAATAGTATATACCCAAAAAAAATCTACAAATGCTACTTCGTACAAAAGATTGTACATAATAACTTCTGATGTTGAAATAAACAAGTCCTATAAAAATGAATTTAATTGAATTAATTATTTCATATCGCTAATTTATTTTTTACTAATTTTCATCTTAATCATTCCTGCAGGAATATTAATTACAGTGGCCCTTGGTTAACTGAAATGCATAAATAAAAGTACAAATTTATATCTTACTCCGTATTACGGATAAACTTGTTGGAGGGGTGGGACAAAATTTAATTCACCAGAAAATTCATCGTAAAATTCTGGCACTAGTTAATTGTTCTATTCAATAATAACTGTATTAAAGGGAAAATGTACTTTTTAGTGACCTTGTCCCTAGCCGGGTGTCACGACCCACTTTGTCGATTAATAGCTAATCCAATCTCCGACTTATGGTAAACTATCCCTAAAAATATGCTAAATAATATTACATGATAGTATTTACATTTACATATTATAACTAGTTATCACATCCTTGCTTTACAAGATATGGAGTATATATAATGATATTCTTTCACCCTCTCTCGAGTTTGAACACTTGGTAATCCAAATTCCAACTTGTATTGTAAATGCTCATACGTTTCACCTTCTAGCGCTTTAGCTAAAAATTCCGTTCTTATCTATAAAATATATTAAAAGGCAACCCTTAAACGATGACTAAAGTCGTTCAAAAAGTCACGTCAATTCCACATATGCCAAACAAAGCCATGTCAATGACACGTCGTTATTTTTTTTCCACCGACCCTATTAAAAGCAACGTAGACAAATGTGACATGGTAACAATTAATTGTGACGTGGCAAAATATAGTCCACGTGGAAATACTAGCATAGTAGTATATATGAAAAAAATATTATCAATTCCACATTTAAAAGTTATTCTCATAACTAATGGTAAAAAACTAAATGTAGATAAAAATTGATGCTAGAAATTCAACTAAAAGTTTTATAATTTATCTATCTGAGTGCAATTTTCTTTTTACTCAACTAGAAATTCAACTAAAAGTTATTATCAATTCCACATTTAAAAGTTATTCTCACTTGAGTGCAATTTTTACTCAATATGGCGTTGCTAACATACATAAAAAATAAATAAATAATCTTCAATAAATAGTTTCTGTTTTCAATTCCGCAATCAAAACTTACTCTCATAACTAATGGTAAAATAAATTTAGAAAATTGAGTAAAATCTTTCAAGATTCCACAATTTTCTTTTTTAATCATCATGAAATAATTAATTTTTACAATATAAATAAAAATATAACTTGAGTGTCGTTTTACTCTATATGTAACACTAAGGATTTTACGAGCTTAAGTAGCTCGGTCGACTTAGAAGTAGCTCGACCGAGCCACTTGACACTTAGAATAATTTTAAGAGTTGTCCAATTGGAAAAGTTCCTGGAACGATTTTAGTCGGCCGAGTCACTTTGACTCGACCGAGCTCAGAGTAGCTCGGTCGAGCCAGAAGTAGCTCGACCGAGCCGACGGTCTGCGAGTACGAATTTCCGGTTTTTGGAAAATTAGT
>JAGPOY010000534.1:0-22786 GCA_018983105.1 Silene uniflora | reverse complement strand
TTTTTGTTATGCACTTATTTACAGTCCCCCTAGAGAGAAACGTCCTCTTGCACCAGAAGATGAGGAGTTGCTACGTGATGATGAGGCAGTCACCCCGCTGAAAAAAGATGGAATTAGACGAAAAGAACGTCCTAGTGATCATGGTCTGTCATGGCTTGTTAAGACGCAGTATATTTCTCCTCTTAGCAACGAAGGGACTAAACAGGTTACTTTTTGATATTTAGTCACGTCTTCACAAAGAGTTCTGTCACAAACGCATATTCTGACCTAATTATGTGTGTATTGCAGTCTCTAACTGAAAAACAAGCGAAGGAGTTGCGTGAATTGAAGGAGGGCCGTAACTTTCTGCATAATCTTAATGATAGGTTTGTGACACTTTAATTGAGAATTTGAGTTAGTGTGGGCATTATAGTAGGTTCAGTAATCACCCGATCATGTTCTTTGTGTTTAGGGAAAGACAGATTCAGGATATACTGGCGTCCTTTGAAGCTTGCAAGTCACGGCCTGTTCATGCTACTAACAAAAACTTGAAGCCTGTTGAGGTTCTGCCGCTGCTGCCTTACTTTGATCGGTATGCTATGTTACCACGCAAGCGTGAAACTTGCAGCATTTGCACTGTGAATGTGATGAGATCACTGATTATTTAATACCTGCGTTATCAAAACAATCTATTTATGGTACACTCAAATAACCTACTGAAACCCTTCACAAGCTTCGTTGTAGTTGATTTGCAAATTCATCAACATTTGAGCCAGTCTTACTTTATTCCTGTCCTGGTTGCACATTAGAAATTGATTGGTTTCCTGTTTATTGTTGCTTTCTAATTGTGGAGCATTGGTGGGATGGCGATGACCTGTTTTTGAATTCTTTGAGGATCATGATCAGACCTAGCAAAATGAGAAGATTTCTATTCCTGGTCATTGTTACTTCCATTAGTGCAGTAGCGGTGAATGGCAATGGGCTGTTCTTGGAGGTCTTGGAGGATAGACCCGGCAAAATGAAGACTCTAGATTTGAAGTAGATCTGAGTAGAATTAACTTGAACATGACCCAAACTCCAATTTGATCCGACTGGGCGAGGACCCAATCTGTTGTTAAACCCAAAATTGACCAGACCCGGAATGGCATGACATGACATTACCCAATCCAAAGTGACCCTGAGAAGAGTCATTTGAGATTTATCTACATAGAAAATATCAAAAATCGTCACAGACATCACTTGAAATACCCGAACTAACCCAACTAACCAGACCCGTAGCCGCTGACCTGTAAATGTTTCTATCCACAATGACTGTTACTTGAACTGACCCAACCAAAACTACACATAATCCGATATCAGCACCCTTGAAAGTTGAAACTAACTTGAAACGCGAAATGACCTGACCGGACCCTACCCTAAGTGTATGACCCAGCCTATACCCAACCCATACGCGTTTGCAAGGTGTTTTCTTGTGCATGAGATTAAGATGTCTTGTTGAATCTTTTGTGATCAGATACGAGGATCAGTTTGTTGTGGCAAACTTCGATGGAGAACCTACGGCTGATGCAGAGATTTTCGGCAAAATGCCCAAGACTGTCCGTGAAGAAATTGAATCAAAGGTATGAGACCAGCTAGTTTAGTCATTCATCAGCTCATATCCGAACAAATATTCATTAGAATACTCTCGGTGTCTCAGTAACATGTGTGAGCTAATTTTTACGGCTCTCAAGGTTTACCATCAGTTAAGCTTCCAAGGCTCATGCAAGTAGAGATACCTTATTTATTGATTCACTATGCTTTGTTTCAGGCGGTTATGAAAAGCTTTACAGCGCCAGGCTCTGATCCTTCTAAGCCTGATAGGTTTTTGGGATACATGGCCCCCACACTAGACGAGGTACGTGTGATTGTATGAGTTAAACTTCAGCGTAATGTAACTGAGGCACACAAATCAGATATCTGGTGGGTATTATGCACAAAAAAGAAATGAGTTAATTTTGTCTTTTGATAATACAGTTATCCAAGGACATATATGATGAAGATGAAGATGTCTCCTATACCTGGGTTCGAGAATATAATTGGGATGTATGTACTTCATTTGATTTGGCATGGCTTTTTGAAAAAACCTTCCTCCATTTTAGATTTAAGCCAAATGCACCTTGTGCTCTGACAGGTCAAAGGAGAAGACTTGGATGATCTCTCTACATACTTTGTTTCGTTTGACGATGATACTGCTCGTTACTTGGTACCTGACTATACTTTTCTTCCCTGGCTCCATTCTCTTTGATAAGAATTATGATTATGTTTGTTATGCCATCTTCTTAATGGAAGTCTTTGTTGTGCCATCGTCTTAATGCAATTCTTTGTTGTTATTGTAGCCGCTTCCTACAAAACTTGCATTGAGAAAGAGGCGGTCTAAGGAGGGCAAATCTCAAGAAGAAAATGAGCAGTTTGTGGCGCCTGGCAAGCTGACAGTTAGGCGTAGAGAAACTACATCTGTCATTGAGCAGAAAGAATCCATGGTATTATCTTCACTAAAACCAAATCCGTTGTCTTGATTTCGATAGTATGAACACAGTGCGTCAAATGTTTCTTCCCATGACAGGGTTGGGGTTAACTCTGAACTGGTAAACTGGCCCAAAACCAGAAACATATCCGAATGCAAACCCAAATGACCTGATTCGAATTAACTCGACCCTTACCCAAACATAAGAACCTGGATATGACCCGAACGAACTGGAACATAGTCAACATACAGAAATGGAAGCACCTGACCAGACTAAATGGTATGCAAGCATACAAGAAACTAGCCGACCTGAAAGACTCAATTGCAATTTGCAAGGTCTAGCTAGAATAGATGGATACAACCTTACCCGTGTTGAAATCAAAAAGAGACGGTTTGTGGATATCTGCGAAGTTGTAATATGATAATATCAACAATGATACGGAGTAAATCTTTAATATTCGTTTTTAATGTTTAATTATTCAGAATCATTCATACTCAAGACATGGTGCATCAACCTCACAGAGAGAAGGATATGATTTTGAGGACGATGATCAAGAGCATGTGGACGGAGGGGAGGATGACCAAATGGGTCATTATAGTGGAGCTGAAGCAGACGAGTATATGTCTGATTGAAAAACTTCAAACATGATTTCTGAAGACTTGAAGGTTTTAGTCGACATAATTTTGAGACTCTTTTTAGAACATTTTTCCTTAGCCTCAGAGGTAAGATAGGAGTAGGCAGCAGGATTTTCTGCATTTACCTTTTTCAGATACAGTTAATGAAACAAATCATTATGAGCTGCAAGTCTGCAACCTCATTCAATGTGTTTGTAAAATTCTTTGGCAGGATATATAGTATCTGAAAATAATTCTAGAAGTTACTGAAGAACTTGTTTACTGTTTTTTTTCTGAAGGCAAGCTAGATTTAAAGTTCACTGTCTTTTTACGAGTCACCAAGTCATCGCCCGGAACCTCTGTGAACTTTTTGTCATGCAATAACTGAAATTTAATTGTTGTTGGTAGTACATCGGATGTATGATCTACTTACTGAAAAAAAAAATCGACACGTCTTTCCGTTTTCTGTGCAAGAAACGGCCTTGTTTTCAACTTGTTCCCAAGGTACGAAAGGGGCTTTGGTGAATCTAGTGAAAGGATAAGCTCTTTTCTTTGCATTTCGGCTTTCAACAAAGCACGAGATTTCTATACCTATTTAGAATCACCATCCCTTTTGCGCCCTAAGACGGCCACTTTGACTCAGGGAAGGGTCAAGACTCAAGCCAGTGGAGGCTAAGAAAACTCACTCTCCCAAAATAATCTTGGTTGTGGAATGCTTAGAAATTAATTTATATAATTGAAGGGTGCTGATTTTCGCAGTAAACATCTTACTCAATGCAGTACACTATTGACAATTATACCCTTTTATTTCTCCTCAAAATTTCTCTCTCTAGCTTCTCTCTAATGTAATCTCTTGCTTCCTAATTTAAACCATCATCTAATTGTAAACCACCATTCCCCTCCGATTTCATCATCTACAGTATTCATAAACACATTAAAAAAAAAAGAGGAAAAAGAAAAAATCAAACCAATTACTAGGAATTATGAACAATACTCCATTAAATTGAATAGTAAGAAAAGAAAAGATATTCTATGATGTAAAAGGGTAAGATTATTGGTAGTCTTGAGACAAGACTTTGGTAAGTCTCGAGACAAGAATCTCTCAAAACTACCAATAATCTACCTTAGTCTTGACATAGTCTTAAGTTGAGTCTTGGAAATTCAAGACGCAACTTAAGACTTTGGGTGAGTCTTAACCCCACTATGAAAGAAAATTATCTAATGAATGAGTGTCATGTGTAATTTCTTTCTATAAGAAAAAAAAGAGTGAATGTAAAAGTAGAGTCTGGGATAAGTCTGACGGATAATGTATAAAGTTTGAGGTGAGTCTGAGATGGATCTGAACAATAGAGAAATAATAAAAGTTAGTGGAAAGCTGACGTGGCAGAGTCTTAAGACTTTGGTGAGTTTGACGGATAATCATACCCTTAGTGTACTACATTGCAGTAATTGGTTTGATTTTTTCTATGTATTAGTGTACAAAGAAAGTGCAAAAACCTGACACATGTACATTTACTATGTGCTTCTAAGCTAGCCGCCAGGTCATTAACCACCAACACCACCGGCATGTGTCCTTCTCGCCGGCGACGCCTGGCCATGTCGCGGGTGCAGTGACATCCCACTACACCAATATCCCCACCATCCCACATCAATTAACAATAATTAATTTGAGCATAAACCCTAATTAAAAAGAGATACAAAATTATAAAGTAACAAAGAGTCAATTTGATTATTAGAAATGGATTAGTTAATTAAATACTTGTTCTATATTCGAATAATCTTCATAATTGACTAATTTGAAGAAATCTGAAAGATGTTAAAATATGCAACAATAGAGAGGTAGAGTCGTAGAGAGAACTAGGTTTGATTTTTTTGGTCAAGGGTAGAGAAATGGAAAATTTGGTGTAAAATGTACTGTAATGAGCAAAATTTGTACTGCGAAAATAAATTACGTAATTGAATAATTAAAAGTGGGTTCAAAAACGGTCTTTTGTGTTGAACATAAGGGTAAGGCTACTTACATCCATTTCCGGCTTACCCTGCAATTTTATTGAGGCATTGAGGGTTTGTATTTGTAATAATGAAAAGTACAAAGGGGAGAGAATATACGCAACTAAAAATATATGAAAATGAAAAAGGAAAGTAGGATGATTTTTACATTAAATCTTGCTACCCATTGAAATATGTTTCGGGTTTTTTTCCCGAATTTGAGGAAGTATAGATTTGGGATTTCTCGTAAAATAACTATATGAATTGAGTAGAGAAAAACGAAGAGAGTTGATAGTGAGGAGAAATGATTCTAGAGACTTATGGAAATGTGATCATCGAAGACGAAAAGGGAGATGGAGATAAAGGGGCGACAACGGTAGGGAGATGATAGGGAGTGGTTATGTTTGGAGGGCATAGTTAGGGTAGTAAATGAAGGATTATGTGTAAAATGTATCCTCTTGGTCCCAAGCTGAGACTTTGATTAAACTAGATCAGCTCACAATAGTCGGGTCAAACTTCATTTTGGGTCGGGTCTGAACCTACCTTGCGTTAAATGAGCAGCAAGAATAGTGAACTGATAAATTGAAGTCAAGATTATCACCATTCAATAACTTTACCAGCTAAGGCGAATGATACATACAGTAGGGTGAAGGTTTTGAACCCTCGGATAGTCGAATGTACATAACCAACACAAGGACTTCATATAAAAAACCCTGTACATCAGAAAGAAGATCCACAATACATGTAGGTTACAAAATCACTATTAGGAATCAGAATGGGCAAACTGCACCCTTCTTCGTAATTGATGGGTTTATCTTCCTAATCGCCTGCAGCTACACCTTCTCTAGCAGAATCAAATCATCATGCATTCGTACCTACAATAGGACAACAACTAATCACATAAAAAAAAAATTACACAGAAAACAGGTGGTAGAACCGTGATGAATGGGAAATGGCACCCATTTGCAGGGAAATCCCTCTTCCTCAGTAAAATTGGGGGGGAAAGGGAAATCCCTCTTCCTCAGTGGAATTGGGGGGGAAAAGGGGGGTTAATTTTAACATTAGGTCGCCAGATAACACATGTTGGTCGACTTTGAGAAAAACAATTGAAAAGAAAACCACCACGACGCATCAAACCCTTTGCTCAACGGAAAAAAAGGGATGAATGGCACCCATTTGCAAGTTATTTCTCCCTCAAATGCCTACAAACCTCAATAGGTATGTTACTAGACACTTTAATTTCTTCAATCTCTATCTTTTTCCGCGACATTTTGACTTCCCCCTTCGACTTATCTAAACAAAATCTCGAGTAAATATACTCTGAAGGAAGTTTACCTCTCCAATATCTTGCTCTTGATTTAAGTCAAATCTACTTAGAATTAATGGTAGAGCTAACACTCACCCAAGTTTTACAGAATCAGTCTCTCAGTTCCGTTTATCAGCGAAGAAGGAATCATTCTAGATAATCAAGAGACTAGAATATGTGTAGCGAAAATAAGAACTTGATAATGTTGCAAAAGAAGAGAAGTTACCAGCTCTCTGGTAAGAACAAAAAAACAAATTGGCCAGCCCTTAACAAAAACACTGAAATTCTTCACACGATGGAAGCCCTGCACAACCAATCACGAGAAAACTAACTATGAAAAAAGAGGATCAAAACAAAACAAATTACAATCGAAGGATTAAACATGATACTAAATCCGGTTGCAATAAAAAAGCTACTGACCATGCTTGCCGACATCTGACAGCTTCCACCCGAACTGATCTCTTTGGATCATCAAGAACCTTGGATAAAGCTCCCAACACCTATAAATTTAAAAGATAACATCAATTTCAAATTTGGCATGACACTCAAGCGGAGAGCTGACAACGGACTTAACCAGATCTGATCTCTACCCAACAAACTCAAAACTTAAATTGACCTGATCGACCCGAACTTGCCCTTACCCTTAAATAGCTGACGCCCCCAAACATAACCGAAAATGACCCAATATGTGCTCAACCTGAATAATCAGTTTCCCAGTAAACTCAACAGGGGACTAGATCAGTCCTCCAGGTCTAATACTCTAATCTGATTTCGCTAGTGAAATGGCTTCTGTTTCTCTAGTTATGAACATTATATAATGCATACTAAAAACTAATGAAATAAAAGAATATGCAGGAAACTTTGAATATGTTGAGAAATATCCACCTGCGTTCTCATTGGATAAATTCGCGTATGAGACATCGCAGACATTGCAACAAGACACTGGACTGCCGTTTCTCGTACAAGCTGAGCACAAAAATCCAACGAGATTTTATTAGTAACTTTACACTTCAACAGAAAGACAGTTAATCAATCAAACAAACTTTGAAGGCAACAAAATGAGTAAGGCAGTCTTAAAGTATCAATGGATGGCCTTTTAAGGTTCATATCCTACAACAAGACAGTCTTGCAGAAGACTAACTGGACTTCAAAACCATATGGTACATTGTGTGAAAATGAGTATGAGATTATTATGAATTCAAAGAAAGAAGTTGCGGGCAAGGTATTATTAGATACCATTGTGGGTGACGATAGTAGTTAGAGTAGTCCATGTCCGCTTAGTTTCCAAAAATAAATGACCAAGTGATATACCATACTCCAAAGATGTCAAATCAAAACAAACTGGGTAAAAGCAGTCACAGCTAACAAAAAAGGTGATATATCAGGCATTACAAAGGTCAAATTATTTTTATAAGCCGGTCTCACACTCCCACATTCTCTCTAGAGTCTACCTTTCCATTTCCAAAACCAACGAAGACACTACGTCACAAAAGAGCTACTCCTACAGGAGGAGTGTTTATCTATAATCACTTTTTAAGGACCAATCACCAATGAGACTCAAAAATCAACCATCTGTTGTAGATACCCTCGGAGATTATGAGAGAGCCATCAGCTAAATTACCATTTTATGGGGATATGAGAGAAGTTTGGTTAAGCAATTGATTATAACGTGAGCATTGTCCAAAGCAGTCTCCTGGCCTGCAAATAATAGGTAAGAGGAAAAGCCATAATTCTGTAAGCTCGCAAACATATCAGAAGATAAAGTTGACAAATTTTTTACAAGAACAAGATAGAAGGAACACAAATAAACCGAGCAATCTCAAAGCAAATGTGTAGCAACTTGAATATTTTTTGAAAGAATGTAATATATCAACTCAAACAAAAGAATATAAATCATGGATTTATAACTTACTTCATCTGCCTTTCAAAAACGGTTAAATAGTTACACAATCAAAATTAAATCACCAAAGAAAACAGAGCCGTCAAAATTGATAAATGCATAAATGCTTCTGTAATACTACATACAAATTACTGTACAAAAGAATGGAATAGGGATGCCTTTGAAATAGGACTTTCTGTGAAACAGGGTTTGTTTAAGAAATGAAGGAAAAATACTTCTATGACTGACAGATGTCTCACATTTAACTCTTTAGTTTCATTTTGCTTTCTTATTTATCGTTTTTTGCCAATGGAATCAAAGACTCAATATATGTTTTGGCTTGAAATATTATTGTACAGAACAATGCGGCTAGGTTAACTGTTTTGCTTCGAGTATTATGAAGCAGAGTAATTCTCAACGCAATTTTCATGACAGGTCATATATGTAAACAGCCTAGTAGTGTTTTTGACATGGGATAGGTTGTGTATAACCAACCCCCTTTCCTGTCAATTGGTGGGAGTTTATTGCTCATTGCAAGTGAGTTGTTATTTACTTATTTATGGTAAATCGGAAATAATACTTTAATATCTTAATAAAAATTGAAAGTTGTCACTTGTTTTGGGACAATCCAAAAAAACAATATGACCATTCTTTCCATGACAAAGGAAGAATCTTTTGAGTTTCACTGTAAGGTGGGGAAAAAATGCTTGGATACAAACTAAGGATTTTCACCTTAGCTCCATTAGGTCAATTATCACTGTTACGGTACAAGGAGACTCCTATGTCACAGATGACTTCACGTCCCATCAAGTACATGAAATTGCTAGTGCAATACTGCAATGTCATCACATTGATTCGGTTTGATGAAACCCCCAGAAGACTCTTCAAAGTTATCAATGTTTTTAGGCATTGAAAATTATCCAGGGTGTTCTCTAATTTCCTAGAGAATTCTGTATCTTTTTAGTGTATTCTTGAGACGTTTGGAGTATTCTAAAGTTGTTTAGAGCAATTTAGAATTCTCCAAAATATTATAGTGATGTCAAAAAAATTCCAAATTAGGGTTAAAGGGTCGATGATTCTAGTTGTATCTATATATTCTAGATTGCACTCTAGAGTCTAGATTCATATTCCAAAATAGAGTTGAAGGGTCGATGGTTCTAATTGTATCTTATATATTCTAGATTGCACTCCATAACCTCGATTCATGTACTATGTCCTTTTGAGTAGAATATTCTAGAATATGATGTAATGTGTTCTGTGGATTCGAATTCGAGGGTGTGTTTGTGTATTTACCAGAGAACTAAGGAGTGGATGAAGGGTCTATAAATATATACACCAAGACGTGTACATTTTCAATTGAGTGATTGAGAGTTTTCTAATCAAGCATACCAAAAAAGAGTGTTCTCTATTTATTACAGCCTAGATCCCAAATACTAAGGCACAAAGAGAGTGTGTAAAGCCGTAAGTTCAACCAATGACAATTGAGTGAGTAATTAAGTACAGATGTTTCAGAGGTAAGACCTAGAACTTGAGCTAAATTGGGAACCTGACTTGTTGAAGACAAACTATTTATGAGTGGAGCATGGGGCACGCTTGTGCATGTCAAATGAAGTCAGTGTGTGACACACGTAGCAAACTTAAGCAAAGAACCAAAGCTCCGATAGTTGGATATTTTGGGATATATGCGTGAATGTTTGAAATTCGATGCATGCAAATGCATGTTATCTAGAATCTACCCCGTATGGATGAATAATGACTAATTTCAGGTACAAAAGACAAGACCAGAAAGATTTTCTGATAGAGAACCATTCCAATGAAGTAAAGCCAGTGTGACGAACTGTGCCTGCACAATCCTAGAAATGCCACTCGAGAATAAAGGCATGCAGTGATGACAACAATGGTACATGTCACAACTGACAAACACAAAACTGAGTCCACCTAGACCTGACTAGATAACTCTATTTGCAACCCATAGAGATCTACAGCCATGTCATGTGTCAAACATTGCCAGAATTTCAGCACCTAGATACGATTTTTCTACTAACAAAGTCAAATGGGAGCATTTTGTGTTGATTAATACTTCGTAGTACATAACTTAAGTAAATACCAATTAAAGATTCCTAATAAGTAGAGCACATATTTCATACCGTTTTTATCCAATAGTAGACCAGACAAGACCAACAAGAGATTATAGATCAAATCTTTATTGATGAGATCCTCACTGAGTACAGCAATAACATCAACAAGTACTGGCAGAAGCTGCAAAGATGGGGCCATAGTGGAAAAACCTCAGCTGCAATTTAGTGTCAAAAAACAAAGACCAACAAAGAGCTCATTTAACCCAAGCCTAAGGTGTTTCAGTGTCAAACCTTTTTACGTTCTGCCAAGACGGCTACTAGTGGCGTATCACAGATAACATGTCCAATAGCCCGGTATAGCGTTGATCTACGTTTATATAGAGCAAATTAACATCACAATTGAATCATATGAATGTCAAAAGAAATGGATTCACAAAGCTACAAGCCTAGAAATAAACCAGGTGCTCAAAAAGAAAAAAAAAGTGAGCAATCACAAACAGCGTTGCATGGTAGCATTGATTGACTTGGTCAGGGAAAGGGTTCAACTTCGCAAAACGCTAATGGGTTCAAATTTTCAAATCTAAAGCATTTTGTCAACCTAGTTAGGTTAAAAATTCCATTCTAGTATGAGTGATTTGGTTCGCGTAAAATAGTAAGGTGATAAGATATCACCATCTATGCAGGGATCAACTGGTCAGATAAGCAAAGAAAGATGTATTTATAAAAATGTGATATGAAATCCAGATGCCATATGAGTACCTTGCTTCATGTGAAGTTGTCATTGCTGAAGACAAGAAAATTGGCATAACAAAAGTGAACAAACGTTGCTTGTAAAGTGGCCGAACACTTGCATGGAATGTTTTATTTAAACAGTCCACAGAATCACTCAAAAGAACATGAAATGCATCAGCTGCAGAATTCATTAACGAAAGAATCATTCCTTTATCTCTTTCTAACCAGTTACTTTGATCAAATAAGGCTTCCAATTCATTGCTTGACACTAGAAATTTGAAGAAGATCATGGTTATATCTTTTAGCCTCTCATGTCCCCTCAATAGCAGCCCTTTCCCTATCCATGCAAGCCCAGAGATGCACTTGGTTTGAAACACAAAGCAATCACTAAAATTTAGACATGATTCACTTTGATTGACCATCTTGAAACCATCTTGAAGAAAAAAATCTCGGCAGCTTCCCAAAGTCATTCTAATAATTAACTCCAAGACATCATCCAGACACATGTAGCTTTGATTTTGTATTTGACTGTCTTTCGAAGCCATTTTATTAACAATTGAGCCCAAAGCCTGAGCCGACGTCACATCACCCTTTAAGAAATTTACCAGCAGGAACTCTATAACAGCTCGAGTATTGGGTAACTCAGTTTGAGGGTGTAGTGCAATGATTACTGACCCAAATAGTGACATTAGCCACTTATCTTTACCAGATAAACAATCCATATCTTGTGTTATTTGTAGTCCTTCTAGCTGAGAAGTCACGGATTTAGGTGAGAAAGAGTTGCTTGACGAGATCACTCTGAAAGCTTTCTGCAGAAGTGTACACTGATCATCCTCCGAGCACATAGTAACCGCTTGCTTAAGTGCTCGTTTTGTTGCATTTAGAAGTTCCTGATGAAAAGGAAAACAATGAAACATGCTAGTTGCTGCTTTTCAGATCATATTCAGTCTACTTCCAAAAATAAGAGGCACAAAACAGTTGGCACGTGTAAAGTTAGGGTCATAATTCAGAAAGAACTTGAACATCTATCCTTACTTCTCCTGTAACACAAAAATCCAGTTTCATGGCTGCTTCAATATGATCCCATATATCAGTGGCAAACCGCAACGGCACACTGCCCAAGCCCTCGACTTTATGATACCTAAATCCACATGAACATAACTCAAATCAACAGCTAGTTCGACTGTAAATGCCAGAGGTATAACTTATGTCTATGTGAATAAATTCAAAGAGAGATCACTAGACAACAGATCAAAAGTTGCAGGCACATATTAAAAGGGAAAATGATAGAAAAGAAATAATAATAATGTAAACGTCAGCCGCCAACTGAAGTGGTAATATTCAGATTCATTGTTTGATAGCCAGCATAAAACTCTGACCCACTTTTAGGGTCAAACAAACATGTCCATTTTCAAAGAGACCGTCATCTCTTGGTGGCGAAATATTTTGTGTCTGTGAGACCACAATAGGTACGAAGTAATTTAACTATGCTAATTCTAGAAATGATGTAAACTCTCTTAATATACTAGCTGAAGTTCTGATTGTTACACCTTTTTCCTCCCTTAATCAACACCGTTTAGTCTTATCATCGCCTCAAAGTGAAACACTTAAACCACAATACAATAGCATAAGTCTCTAAATACTTAGAATCTCTACCATCGAGACACTTACCACGGTAAAATGTTAGAGGAGTAACAATCCAAAAGCTGAACCAGTTTTTTAGCTTGTCCCATATCTCCGTCAACCTAACCAAGATACCAGTATAAGAATGTCAGCTTCATATCAGCATGCTGGGTAGAGTGACATTTGGAGAACCCGAGAAGTTAACTACACAGATGGCATAAAAATGTTGTGGAAGTGGACCTATGTTAGTATGTTACTACTACTCACACCAAGTGTCGGAAGGGACACAGTGTATATTTGGCCTAAAATGAAGTATTAAAAGTGTCGTAAAAGCCGAGATGTCAGAATATTTGACACGTAATATGCAGCCAAGTGAAATGCCGAAGACTTGAAGTAACATAGAAGTGAGCTGTGGACCATCTAATCCGATTCCAAATATAATATAAAGTATAAACCAATCAATCAGCTACTAAAGATTGAGAGACATACAAAACTTTTTATAAATATAGCTGACATAGCTTCTTGCAGCGCTTCAACGATTCTCGGCATAAAGCTACGCCCACTAGCACAAATTTCAGAAAGTGCTTCAAGAGCTAGTGACAAAGGCATTGTAGAAACATCAACTGAAATCAGCAAAATGATCCTCTCAATGACAGTAGACAAATAACTCTCCAACTTTTCAGGACAAGGATATTCATGGAGAAATGTTCCAATCTCCACCAGGGCATTCAGTGACATTCTCCGCAATGATGTCAACATGGGCTTCTCAGTGACAATAGATACCAGTGTGACTAATATACCATCAAATATTGATGTTGACACCGGGAGAGAACCACCAGGGAATGTAGCAAGAATCTGAAGACCTTTGACTGCACCACAAAAGTAGCAACCAGTAGGTAACGCATAAATTAGAATCTAATGTTTGAATTTGACAATTTTCAAAGTTCAGCCAAGAATAAGCGATAAATACATTTTTCAGGATTCGGTAAAATACTAAATCATTAAGCACGGTTAACAACGGAACAGATTGAAAGTTACGACAGTCCAGGATAAACAAAAGCAATACAGACAATATTAGCCACAAGAAAAAATACTTGGCTTATCATTCTGAAATTTAATGTATCAAGTTTTCTCCCTCTCAAGAAAAAAGCTACAACAAACCAAAATCCCAAATAATTCAGTTCAATTAACATGAACCTGTCATAAGAGCCCACTATTACTGTACTAGAAGGTAAAACAAATTATGCCAGCGCCATAATTGCTCCTGTTTCTGAAAGGGTTATGGGGGTCGAATGAACGCAGCCTAACCCGTATGTTGAAAACAGAGAGAGGCTGTTCTCACAATATAGCAAGCGGGGACAATTTAGTTAAGAGATTTTGCTCTATATCATCATATATTCATATTCCACAGTCAAAGAATAGCGTGTCTTTGTCCCCACTGAAAACAGAAAATGAAAAGGCCAAAGATAGGGACCTAGAGGTTGAGGGGAAAGAGGGAGAAAAACAAAAGCAGAGAATCAAACAAAAAAACAAGAAAAATGAATACGATAGAGAAGCATGAGCTCAATGGAACAATGAAAAAAATATAAACAGAACTAGTAATTTAAAGATTTAGGGAACACACGTGCTCGCAATAATTTTCTATTGCTTGCCATACCTTCTAATTAACATTGTTACAATGAGGAAGAATAGGATAAAGAAGAATAGCAAAAGTACTTGTCAGCTTTCATATGTGAAAACATACAGACACAGCCAAAGAGTGTTCCAGTTATCCATAATGAAAAGTCAAAACATCCCATTGCCAAACAAAAATATACCTCTTAAAGAAATCTCCTTAATATGGAACATCTCATCAGCAATTGCCAAATCAGAGCCAAATGTCTTCACCAATAAACTAGAACAACCTACAAGCATCTGGCACCATGCGTCCTCCAGGAAACTTGTACTTGGAGCAAGCCGAGCAGAGGCAGCAGCCAACTCTCTACATGCATCAAGAATTTCAACGCACAGAAAAAGGGCGCTAAAATTTAGTTTCTGACAGGCCACATGAGAACCGACCATAACGGCATTTTGGGATGCAGCATTAGGCGGAAGCCAAAGAGAGTTGGATAGACGGATAAAGACAGACTCAAAAACCACATTGCATGAAGCGGTAGATGCTTTTGCCACATTAGATAGAAGACGGCCAACAGAATGAAGTTTATTTCTGTTTTGTGGCAGGCTCTCATAGCTACCTCCAGAATCAGCTACTGAGTCAATAAGACTCCTAACGTCCTCATCTTGAAGAACCAAGTTCAGGAAGCTATAATTTTCAATCGAAACAAGCTTTTGTACTAGATTCATAGCTCCTCTTGTAATTTCACTTTCCTGATAGTCCTGACCATGTGGTAAATCCAAAACCAATGAATTATTCTCTGATGTGAAATCACAAATAGCAGCTTTTACTGAACTCCAAATATCCGCAAGATACTTCTCTAATCTTTCAGGCCCATACTTCTCGGTGCAGTGGCTTAAATATTTTAATGAATCAATCTGCCAACATTGCATCTATCTCAGGGTGAAAACATTCCAAATTGCCAATTGCAGGACAGAAGGACAAAAAAAATTGTCTCAATGAGGCACAAGTGTACCACATTTATCGCTAACCTTTGCCAACGGAAGAGCAGAGGCGAGTTTCTCTAGAAGCAATGGAATGGCAAATGGCTCAAAAAAAGGTGAAGCGGAAAATGCCATCTGTATTATGGAAAATTTGTCAGTTGTACAACATCGAGTAAAAGTAAAGAGAATGAATGTTTGCAAGGGAAGAAAATTATGCAGAGACTAGAAAGCAAAGCTGAAAATTAACATGGGCTAAGTCGTAGGGACCATCACTATGTAATGCAATGCAGTCCACCCAAGAACAAAAGTTGGTACTTTGGTGGTGTGTAGTACTTTGTATAAGGTTTCCAGCTTGTACTAAAATTAACAAGTGTACCCAAACTATACAAGTGTTTCAGACTTTCAGGCTATCTTGTATTCAAATTGTATTCAAATCCTTAGTGTTAAACGCCATTTTGACTTGGTTAATTTTGCTAAAGAAAACCTTCCAAAACCTGTGTAGGTTTGGCAAACCTATTGTCGAGCTTAAGTGGGGCCAAAAGAAGGCTATGGGCCGCATGAAATGAGAACTAGAAAAAGTGGGTGGTGGTTAAATGGAAATGAAATGGGTTGCAACTTGCAAAGACATGATAATAATTTACAGCAAAAGACATCCTTCAATCAATAGTTAAAGCTCCTTTGATAGAAATCAGATTGTATCTTTGTCAACTTCACATCAATGCAAAGCCTCCTAAATCCAAACTCAGCATATAAATAAAGTGATATGATATTAATTAAAGCTCCATTGCTATTATCTACCTACTTCACCAACTGCAAACGAAACTTAAGTATTAATATCATATCATCGACATGGTAGATAATAGCAAATTTAGTTTCTGCAGGAATTTCAAAACATCGATGATTCATAGCAAATATATTGAACTTCTTATATCATACCATTAAAGCCCTTGAGAGATCATCTCTGCTGACATCAACATCTTCATTCTTTGGCTGAGAAAGGGCATAGTGGCATCATAATTAGAGAAAAAAAGAGTCAAACTGTCAAACAACCAATATAATGGTAATGAGTTAAGCATAATCAGACATGTCAGAGCTTGTGACGCAAGAAAGAAGTTACAAAGCAAACATTCTGCCAAGACATGTACCATGCTGGGGAAAAATGATCATCTTTGGTTAATCAAGCATGCGGTGCTTTACTAAATGAAAAATAAATTCTGATAGGCACTAAGTCGCTAACAGCATGATTGGCAACTAGATATGAAGTAGAAACTAAGAATTGGGACTGAGTTCAATGTTTGGAAACCACCAGAATTTGGAATTGGATTTGATCCAAATTCTACAAAATTTCAACCTTTGTAAAATAAGCCCATTTACAATTAACACCAACAACCCTGTCATTTAAAAATCCACCCTCAAAACTCTTGTTCAACGTAATTCGGTGATCTTCTCTCTCCTCAACCACGCTAAGTCGCACGTCTAACTATGTTTTCCTCTCTCCTCTAGGGTTTGAAAAATACCCCAAAACTACTCCTAGATTTCAGACACCATCTCCTTGAATCTTCATAATATTTTGGCTTAGATATCATATTGGACCCATGAAGTATAATAGAAGGTTTGAATCTAATTCTGCCAGGTGGAATTTGAAAAATCCAATTCGGGGGTTTTATTCAAACTTTTAGGGTTTGTATAAATTTGCAACAAATTTGCAGACAAGAAGCTCAATTATCTATCTTCTTCAAATAGGATTATTTATCCTCGTCAAGTTTTCAATAACAAGTCATGAGTCACCGAAGATTTTTCAAATAGAGTAGTGTATTCATCAACAAAGTAGCTTTCTGTGTTTTTGAGGTGAGGGTTTATGTAACCAACAAATTCTGGAACAGAAAAAGTTTTTGACTTTCGAGCGTAACATTTTTGGATTTCAAATTCCTAATTTCAGTTTCTGTAATTAAAACAACATATCTCAAATAAAAATTGAATTTGTATATTTAAAACTAGAAGCAAACAGATATTCATCCAATCATCCACCATAATCATACACATCAAGGTTAAAATAATGACTACTGCACCAAGGCCTTCAGACTTGAAACAGTATAAAGCTTGTTCTAAGCCTTAGAAAAATTATTCTCCATAAATCCATTAATTTTCCAAGAAGAAAAGCTAGATTTAACATACTTAAGCCGTGCAGAAGTAGACAACCTTAAATGACTATTGAAGAAAGAAAGCTAAATTCATCAAGCTTACATGAGTGTAGTGGATAGGAAAGTAACGACCTATAGTATCAAACAGCTCCTCCGCAACTGATGCAACAGGACCAGCAGGATCAGGATAAATCCGGGACACACCCTCCACGATATGGAAAACATGCACCAAACATTGAGGATCTTTTTCACCCTCAATAGCTTCACAGACACCATATACAAGGTGATCACCCTAAAGCATATTGACACAGCTGATTTGGTTAAGTATTGAGCTCAAAATGACCAAATTAAACAAGTATATACTTACGCAATTCAAGAACATCTAAACACAATACCAAGAAACTTTTGTCGTGCAAAAACTCCACAGAAGCTATGGACCCTAAGAACCAGAAACAAAAAATAAGTACTACCCTACTTTCAAATACAAGTAAACCCAGTGCAAATGTTCCAATGTATAAACATGTTCATGATCTAGGTTCCAGTGGTGACAAGAGAGGCCCCACCCCTTCCGATTTTACAAGTATAACTCCTATGAGAGCAACTTAGTAAGATAATTGTTTAGCTTCCTGAGTTCGCCGGTTTTACTCCTTTCTCCCTTTCATTCTGTACACTTTAAGCCCCAAGAGACACCTGTATTTCATCTTTTGGCTTAATGCAAGCTTGGTTTGGTTTAGAGGAGAAAAAATTCCAGAAGAATGAATTCCTTAACTTGGTGAGGAAAATATGAAACATATTTTCGTTTTGTAACGAAAAGAAAAAAAATCCACTAAAAAACATGAATAACCTATTTTCCCAACATCTGTTACTGTTGTCGCCTTTTCTCCTTATGTTCTAGGATAAATAAACAAAGAAGTTTGATTTTTCAAATGGCATTTTCCATTGAGTACGAAGGCATGCTTCAAAGACTAACTATTCTTTGGCTTTCGAATATGATAGAATAGAGCAAAATAATTCACTAAAGTATTAGACTTCTTATAATATGAACTTAGGAAATAGTAGTCGTCAATGCAATTTGGACACAAATTTTCAGTATAGATCATCCAAAAACAACCTTTGTGTTTTCAATATAAGGAGAAGATTGTGTACATTCAACCTCCCTTTAGATTGGAATAGGCAGATCTAATGATGCATGTGTGTTTTCATTGAATACGGTTCTTTCTTGAAAATGTTTTCCTCAAACCAAAAGAAGCACAGTGAAGCAATAAAAGTTGGAGCGGATGTACATATATATTTACTACTGTCCGATTTCTAGCGTCAACTTTGACTTTATTATTCATTGTTTGAGTGTAATTTTATCTAAAAAATGTTCTATAGTGAATTATGAAGTGCAAGTGATAATGTTAGATTTTTCTTGGAAGTCATTTTCGTTACAATGGTTTTGTAAAAGTTATCATTACATGCCAACTAATAATAAGTCGATTTGAGCTGGTGGTACGTTTTTTAGCGTTGATTACGGCAAAAATTCTAAAGATGGTCACCAAGACAACATACAACTATAACCTACAAGGCTGCAACTGCTCTTATTCAACCACTAAGAAGTCGGCTTTGTATCTTTCTAAAGAATTACGAGAAGCTAAGAAACCAGAAGTGTGGAGAAGAATAACGGAACATACCAGGTTACTCATAAAAAAAAGACATACCAGGTTGGAAAATGATTCTGGATAACGATCTAAAAGGCAGTCCAGAAGCTCAAAGCACAGCTGCAGCAATATATTAAAAATCAGTTATCAGCTAAGACTAAATAAGACAGATATGATGGATGAAGATCATTAGAAAAATCAACAAGAATTCTCCGACTGAAGCCAAAATTTACATGAGTTAAACTTTGAGGCTCAGTACCTTCCTATCATGTTGTCCCAAAGATTGCACTTGTAGGTTTTCCAGGTAAGATTGGGCCAATGCTTTCGCATCAGTTACAGTGATCACACCTACAGTCTTTTTTCGTCTCACTAGGGACAGACAGCCCACAAGTGCGCCACGTAATGCTCTCCAATCTGTCTAATATAGCTTTAGCATCATAGTCTCGTACTAGTAATAATAGGTCACATATTCTTCACAACAGGGACAATCAATGAATTTGAGAGGCCATGTTCCAAAAATAGAGAAAAATCTTGATAATTAAGCTCAAAACAAATAAAAGTATTCAAGAGGGACAATAGCCAAAGCCAATATAAAAATTAGGCCCTTATAAATACGGAGTATGTCCGAAAATATTTTTTGACAATCCGCAAAATTACACTCACAACACCATATTGGCCAGGAATGCATCACAAACACTAAGAGGAAGATTCGTACGTAGAGCACATAGCATAACACCCCAACAAATGATTAATGAACTTAGAAGTAACAAGACATTCAAAAGGAAGTAAAGCGCAAAATAATGGCAAAAGGATAAACAAAGAGACGTCATGGGAGGGGTCAAGCATCAAAAAAGGGGAGAAAGTATTTTGATATCAAGGAGGGAGGAGACTTACACCCCTAGGAACGTCGGATACAATATAGTGTCAAAGTATACGACATTTGATTTAAAACTAAGGTGACAAGGGGGCACACTCCTGCCAAACAAGTGTCTCGTGTCTACACTCTTATCTAAGTGTGTCACATAAACTTGAACAAAAAAATTTGTTATATACTAATATAGCTAACCATTTTATTAGCTTGACAAACGAGCTTAATATTTTGGCAACTATTATGTCATGATTGTTCCACATGAAGTTATTACGAGTTCGTTTGAAGCAAAAAAACGGTACTGAATTGCAAATGGACCAAATAAATACAAAGTATAAAGAAGATTATTGACAACATAGTGGTCAAAAAGAGACTACCACGGTCAGAGTCAAGAGTTTAAAATAAAAATCTACCCTAGGTAACATCCCTAAGTACACCGCCCTTCCCTCTGGGCGGCAGTGAGTCTAGCATGTGACCAGTGTGACGTCGTAATGCTACTCACCTACAAAGTGATGTGTCGAGGTAACATTGCCCTAAAATTCACAAAATAAATTTCATGAAGGGTTGCAGACTCACCAGTCTCTCAGTAAAGAACCCCACTAACGTATGGATAGTCACATCATTTAGATGCTTCAGTTGAAGAAGTCCGAGCACCTCTGCCAGGAGAAGCAGACCTGAAAAAGGGAAATTTTCTTCTGAATTAAAGAGCTCAAATATTGTAGCGTGAATGAAACATATAACATACAACACGAGCAACTAATACTAAAACAATTCAATTTGTAACGGAAACAAGACACAACATAAAACTGTTCTTTCATAATTTCATTAGATTGACAGGCATTTTCCTCAAACTTACATATCCTGTAAAGCTACAGCTGTATCGTTTAAAGCAGTGCAAGGAAGTTGACGGCTACCAAATCAGAACGCAATAGGCTATACAATTGTTGTTTCTTAGGTATGTATTTATCTTTCAACACCCACCTTAAGAAACTTTCCAATTACCCATCAGACCGAAAGATTCAGATGTTAGTTCCCAATTCTCTATCCCAACACCAAAAGAAATTAGAGCTGAGTGAAAGCATAAGGATACAAGTGATATGTCAAAAGGGAAGGCCAGCTATTTCTGAGTCTCCTGCAAACTTTGTAAATGATACTCTCTCATTTCCACTATGTGACCCTCGTTTGGACTTGACAGTCAGACGAAAGTCAACTTCGTCACCATATAGAACGTGGTAGAGAATTTGACAAAGACCCCCGTGCATAACTTTCATGAGGCCAATAATGTTGCATAGCTAACTTTGGGCACTTGTGACATATTCTTTCTAGGTGGTTTCGAAGAAACTAGTCACCCCCAACAAAAGATCATTTGAACTTAATAGAATCCCAAACCGAAACTTAACACTAAGCCCTATCACTGTGTCCTAGAAAAACATCAGCTTGATGTCAATTTTATGAATATAACCCTTAGAACCAACTCAAGCAAAAGCAGACTCTTTTCTTAATATTTTCATTTTCAAGAAAAAGAATTGGACTGTGAAAGGAAAGAAGGGGTAAAAAAAGGTTAGCTCTAGCAATAACGACGGCCAAAACTATAACAAGACAATGCAATTATAAGGGTGACCAAAGTTCTAAACTTGTTAACATGTATGATGTTATTCTTCAGTTAGTGTTCGATACGACATTTGTATGCATACAACGGTCATCAAATGGGGTATATACTATATAACATTAAAGGGTATCGAGTCTATGCATACAACGGTCTCATTTAAGTTTTTGAGATTTTTACTACCTCTGGCACGAAGAATGTCGTCAGTAGTGGTAAGATACAGCTCCATTTCCCTCACCTGACAAATCCCACAAAGAAAAAAGGTAACAATGCAATGACAAACAAAAAATAATCGAATTTGGTGAGAAATATGCAGTAAAAACACAATTAAAAGGCAATTGGGATTATTTATTACCAAATATTCCATAGTAATTGTATCATTCTTCAAGAGGGTAGCTATAGCTTTAACACTTGCATTCTGAAAAGCAATTAAATATTACAACTAAATCATACAGAGTATTACAATTGTACAAATACCCAGAAAAAATAATGAAAAGGGTGTTGAAGAAATGAACCTGTTGAGCAAGAGAGGTTGAAGAATTGACATAAGTTTCGATGTTTTTTATAATTGAATTTCGTGTTTGCATTGTTATTCAGTTATTGTTTGGGGATTTTATTGGGGAAATTAGAGACAAGTGATGAATGACGATGGAGGAGAATGCAGGAGTTTTACTCTGGGGTTTTAGTTTAGGAGTTTGAGAGTCGGGAAAAGGGGGTTAAAGGGTTTCAAAAGGCACAAATTCTCATTGAAGACGGCTATTTTTCGTCACAAGTTGAAGACGGGTTAAATGTCCATTTTAACGAAAAATTGTGACCATTTTAGTGACAAATTATTATAGCTTGAAAATTATTCTGATAACTTTTTATTTAAAAGTGGTTACATCTATAAAATATATTAAAAGGCAACCTTGAACATCCGCTTAACCTCGACAATTAAATCCATGTCAGCGGTAAAAAAGCCATGTCAATTCCACGTTGGCAAAACAAAACCACGTCAAATCCACCTCATAACTATCCCAAAATGACTAATAAACGCCACATATGAGCATCAAAACTAATTGCCACGTAATTGTCTTATTTTATAGATTTAATTCATTTTTTATAAATTAATTTAATTTATGTAACTTACAATTTTACATCAAAATTTCATAATTTATAATTAATATGGACATTGTAATTGAACTTTTGTAATAAAACATGTAAATAAATGTCATAATTTATAATTAAAA